>OU015499.1:168544974-168547474 GCA_907164885.2 Dolomedes plantarius
CGCTTTTTATCCCGAAGATTTCAACGATCCTTATCGTGGTGCTATCGTGGTGAGCTTCTGTTCTGACGCTAGCGGTTTGAACCTAGCCGTTCTCCGACACGCCTTTTTCTTTAAAAAAAATTATTTTAATTATTAACTAACATAAAATTAATTTAAGGTAGTATTTCGGTTATTATTAAGGTAAAAAAAGATTTACAATTTATTGGCTATCAACTGGAAATTTATTGGTATAATATTTTGTTCAACCCGGACAAAGTCGGGACGGGCCGCTAGTATATATATATATATATATATATATAATGTATGTACGTATGTATGACTTTAATTACCCATTTATACAATAACCCTAATAGAAAATCACGAATTTTTCGTATTGAAACTTCATAGTATGCTTTGAAGTATGTTTAATAAAAGCGTTTGAAAGCTGACGATAAGGAAGTCATTTTCAATTTATATTAGTCTAAAAAACCCCAACTAATTAACTAATAATATCCTTTCCATTTGTGAACATTCGATAACTATGTTTGTGAACTTCTTGGTACATTTCAAACAAAAATAGGGATCGTTTATTTTTTAACGAAACTATGTAGAAAGCGAGAAAATTTGTACCCAAAAGTGAAAAATAACTGTTAATCGCAACTACTTCGTCACAGTCAAGTTTACTAAAATAACAGCTGTATTAAAAGTAGACGATATTATCTATATATATAAAACAGTTCCGTAACTGACTGACTCACTGACTCACTGACATACAACGCACAGACCAAACCGCTGGACCTAAAGGGCTGACATTTTGCATGGCGATTCTTCTTATGGTGTAGGGGTGCACTCAGAAAGATTTTTGAAAAAGTCCCCTTAGATTTTTTTAAATTAAATTTTTAAGCTTTTTTGTAACTTTTTTTTAAGTTTGCATTTAAAATAATAATTTCTGGGTTATAAAATTTATACCACGAGAAAGATCCTAAAAATTTCTTTAAAATGAAATATTTTTCGAATCTTTATCTCTTATTTTCTGATATTTGGTGAATTTTTAAAGATTCATTTTTAGAATTTAATTTATTAAATGCCGATCACGTGATTTCTTTTTCTGGTAAAATAAATAAATTTATCGTCACGTGCGTAACAACTAAATCGAAAAATATTTTTTTTTCTTTCTAATGCGGTAGACGATTGGATATTATAAAAAAAAAATAAATATCCCTTACGATTTACTTATAAATCAATAAATATATATTATATATATATATATATATATATATATATATATACATATATATATATATATATATTATATATATATATATATATATATATATATATACATATATATATATATATATATATATATATATATATATACATATATATATATATACATATATATATATATATATATACATATATATGTATATATATATATATATATATATATATATATATATATATATATATATATATATATATATATATATATATATATTACATCAATTGTATACAATGATCGTCGTATTTATTATAAATATATATATATATATGTTTTGCATTAATTGCATACATTGACCATTGTATTTAATTTGAATTGCTAGTTCAGCCATAATTAATGAAGATGAAAGGTAATAATAACTTAAACAGGATTAGAAAGATGACTTCAGTTGTAGAAGTAAAAAATCGATATTTTGACGAAAGATTATTATGGACACATGTAAGGCATCCTCTACCAGTGGTTTCAAAACTTTGAAACCCCAAGATTTTAGAGAGGAAATAGTGTAGCTTTATCCCGCCACTGTGGGACATTACCTTTGTCAGTTATCAATAAATTGCATTACTAAAAGCTACTTTTTATTTGAAGATACTTTTTTTAAAAACCCTCGTTTATAAGATAAATAAATAGCCAAAAACATTATGCTTTGCACCATAATTACGATAACAGGGTGCCGCTGAAACGAGAAGTTGTTGAATTAAGATTACTTTGAAATGCCTGCTTATTTGGTGCAAAATTTCGAAGTCTTATTTTTATGGCTCTCTGCCCAAGGCCCATCTTTTAAGGATTCTGAAACTGCTTTACTCTGATTGGTGCGATCATTTGAGGAGAACTTATGGCCAATTTGATACAACGGTGGCTCGAAGGGAGGGACAGTAAGGGCAAATGCCCCTCCCAAAAAACCTGGCCAATTTTTTTTTACATAGCCTAAAATTATATAATCGTACACCTAATACTAAATGAGTTTAAATATATATATATATATATATACATATACATATATATGTGTATATATCTATATATGTATATATATATATATGTATATATGTATATATATATGTATATATATATATATATATATATATATGTATATATGTATATATATATATATATATATGTGTATATATGTATATATATATATATATATATATATATATATGTATATATATATATGTGTATATATGTATATATATATATATATATATATATATATATATATATATATATATATATATATAT
>OU015499.1:168554974-168592474 GCA_907164885.2 Dolomedes plantarius
CAGATATTCTTTTTCACTGTTCCAAACACGATTGGATAGTGAATATGTTAAAGTCCCTCCACCCCCTATCCTAACATATCTTCATCCGGAAGCTGCAAATCAGATGTAAGCTTTTAATTGTCTTGCACGGCTATCTACTCTAATCGCTTTATTACCTGAATCATATTTCAGCGAAGCTTCGACAAGATTGGACGAACTTAATCCCTCGTAACTTGCCAAACATCTGAAATCTTTTCATAATGTGCTTTTCGACAATCCGAAATACCTTGAATCTCGTCTATCTTGTTATAAATTGGGCAAAGCAATCAATTCGATCGTTAAAATAATCACGCGAGCAAATCGTATAGAGAGTCACATTTATAATTACCAGCACGGATTTCAGTTATTTTTTTTGTTTAATATTGAAAACATCTTAATTTGGAAGCCATCTTTCCTAAGTCATACTAAGTGAATATTCGATAATCTGATCAATGTAGACTCATCATTTATCAGATACTCTTTGCCGAGTTTTTGACACAGTTGTACAACTTTTTCAATATTCTATAAACCTGATCAATGTAGACTCATCATTTATCAAATACTCTTTGCTGAGTTTTTGACACAGTTGTACAACTTTTTACATATTCTATAAACCTGACCAATGTAGACTCATCCTTTATCAAATACTCTTTGCCGAGTTTTTGACACAGTTGTACAACTTTTTCAATATTCTATAAACCTGATAAATGTAGACTCATCATTTATCAAATACTCTTTGCTGAGTTTTTGACACAGTTGTACAACTTTTTACATATTCTATAAACCTGACCAATGTAGACTCATCCTTTATCAAATACTCTTTGCCGAGTTTTTGACACAGTTGTACAACTTTTTCAATATTCTATAAACCTGATCAATGTAGACTCATCATTTATCAAATACTCTTTGCCGAGTTTTTGACACAGTTGTACAACTTTTTACATATTCTATAAACCTGATCAATGTAGACTCATCCTTTATCAATACTCTTTGCCGAGTTTTTGACACAGTTGTACAACTTTTTCAATATTCTATAAACCTGATCAATGTAGACTCATCCTTTATCAAATACTCTTTTGCCGAGTTTTTGACACAGTTATACAACTTTTTACATATTCTATAAACCTGATCAATGTAGACTCATCCTTTATCAAATACTCTTTGCCGAGTTTTTGACACAGTTGTACAACTTTTTCAATATTCTATAAACCTGATCAATGTAGACTCATCATTTATCAAATACTCTTTGCCGAGTTTTTGACACAGTTGTACAACTTTTTCAATATTCTATAAACCTGATCAATGTAGACTCATCCTTTATGAAATACTCTTTACCGAGTTTTTGACACAGTTGTACAACTTTTTCAATATTCTATAAACCTGATCAATGTAGACTCATCATTTATCAAATACTCTTTGCCGAGTTTTTGACACAGTTGTACAACTTTTTCAATATTCTATAAACCTGATCAATGTAGACTCATCCTTTATCAAATACTCTTTGCCGAGTTTTTGACACAGTTGTACAACTTTTTACATATTCTATAAACCTGATCAATGTAGACTCATCCTTTATCAAATACTCTTTGCCGAGTTTTTGACACAGTTGTACAACTTTTTCAATATTCTATAAACCTGATCAATGTAGACTCATCCTTTATCAAATACTCTTTGCCGAGTTTTTGACACAGTTATACAACTTTTTACATATTCTATAAACCTGATCAATGTAGACTCATCCTTTATCAAATACTCTTTGCCGAGTTTTTGACACAGTTGTACAACTTTTTCAATATTCTATAAACCTGATCAATGTAGACTCATCATTTATCAAATACTCTTTGCCGAGTTTTGACACAGTTGTACAACTTTTTCAATATTCTATAAACCTGATCAATGTAGACTCATCCTTTATCAAATACTCTTTGCCGAGTTTTGACACAGTTGTACAACTTTTTCAATATTCTATAAACCTGATCAATGTAGACTCATCATTTATCAAATACTCTTTGCCGAGTTTTTGACACAGTTGTACAACTTTTTACATATTCTATAAACCTGATCAATGTAGACTCATCCTTTATCAAATACTCTTTGCCGAGTTTTTGACACAGTTGTACAACTTTTTCAATATTCTATAAACCTGATCAATGTAGACTCATCATTTATCAAATACTCTTTGCCGAGTTTTTGACACAGTTGTACAACTTTTTCAATATTCTATAAACCTGATCAATGTAGACTCATCCTTTATCAAATACTCTTTGCCGAGTTTTTGACACAGTTGTACAACTTTTTCAATATTCTATAAACCTGATCAATGTAGACTCATCATTTATCAAATACTCTTTGCCGAGTTTTTGACACAGTTGTACAACTTTTTACATATTCTATAAACCTGACCAATGTAGACTCATCCTTTATCAAATACTCTTTGCCGAATATTGAAAAAGTTGTACAACTTTTTCAATATTCTATAAACCTGATCAATGTAGACTCATCATTTATCAAATACTCTTTGCCGAGTTTTTGACACAGTTGTACAACTTTTTCAATATTCTATAAACCTGATCAATGTAGACTCATCCTTTATCAAATACTCTTTGCCGAGTTTTTGACACAGTTGTACAACTTTTTCAATATTCTATAAACCTGATCAATGTAGACTCATCATTTATCAAATACTCTTTGCCGAGTTTTTGACACAGTTGTACAACTTTTTCAATATTCTATAAACCTGATCAATGTAGACTCATCCTTTATCAAATACTCTTTGCCGAGTTTTGACACAGTTGTACAACTTTTTCAATATTCTATAAACCTGATCAATGTAGACTCATCATTTATCAAATACTCTTTGCTGAGTTTTTGACACAGTTGTACAACTTTTTACATATTCTATAAACCTGATCAATGTAGACTCATCCTTTATCAAATACTCTTTGCCGAGTTTTTGACACAGTTGTACAACTTTTTCAATATTCTATAAACCTGATCAATGTAGACTCATCATTTATCAAATACTCTTTGCCGAGTTTTTGACACAGTTGTACAACTTTTTCAATATTCTATAAACCTGATCAATGTAGACTCATCCTTTATCAAATACTCTTTGCCGAGTTTTTGACACAGTTGTACAACTTTTTCAATATTCTATAAACCTGATCAATGTAGACTCATCATTTATCAAATACTCTTTGCCGAGTTTTTGACACAGTTGTACAACTTTTTCAATATTCTATAAGCCTGATCAATGTAGACTCATCCTTTATCAAATACTCTTTGCCGAGTTTTTGACACAGTTGTACAACTTTTCAATATTCTATAAACCTGATCAATGTAGACTCATCATTTATCAAATACTCTTTGCCGAGTTTTTGACACAGTTGTACAACTTTTTCAATATTCTATAAACCTGATCAATGTAGACTCATCCTTTATCAAATACTCTTTGCCGAGTTTTTGACACAGTTGTACAACTTTTTCAATATTCTATAAACCTGATCAATGTAGGCTCATCATTTATCAAATACTCTTTGCCGAGTTTTTGACACAGTTGTACAACTTTTTCAATATTCTATAAACCTGATCAATGTAGACTCATCCTTTATCAAATACTCTTTGCCGAGTTTTTGACACAGTTGTACAACTTTTCAATATTCTATAAACCTGATCAATGTAGACTCATCATTTATCAAATACTCTTTGCCGAGTTTTTGACACAGTTGTACAACTTTTTCAATATTCTATAAACCTGATCAATGTAGACTCATCCTTTATCAAATACTCTTTGCCGAGTTTTTGACACAGTTGTACAACTTTTTCAATATTCTATAAACCTGATCAATGTAGACTCATCATTTATCAAATACTCTTTGCTGAGTTTTTGACACAGTTGTACAACTTTTTACATATTCTATAAACCTGATCAATGTAGACTCATCCTTTATCAAATACTCTTTGCCGAGTTTTTGACACAGTTGTACAACTTTTTCAATATTCTATAAACCTGATCAATGTAGACTCATCATTTATCAAATACTCTTTGCCGAGTTTTTGACACAGTTGTACAACTTTTTCAATATTCTATAAACCTGATCAATGTAGACTCATCATTTATCAAATACTCTTTGCCGAGTTTTTGACACAGTTGTACAACTTTTTCAATATTCTATAAACCTGATCAATGTAGACTCATCATTTATCAAATACTCTTTGCCGAGTTTTTGACACAGTTGTACAACTTTTTCAATATTCTATAAACCTGATCAATGTAGACTCATCCTTTATCAAATACTCTTTGCCGAGTTTTTGACACAGTTGTACAACTTTTTCAATATTCTATAAACCTGATCAATGTAGACTCATCATTTATCAAATACTCTTTGCCGAGTTTTTGACACAGTTGTACAACTTTTTACATATTCTATAAACCTGACCAATGTAGACTCATCCTTTATCAAATACTCTTTGCCGAGTTTTTGACACAGTTGTACAACTTTTTCAATATTCTATAAACCTGACCAATGTAGACTCATCATTTATCAAATACTCTTTGCTGAGTTTTTGACACAGTTGTACAACTTTTTACATATTCTATAAACCTGACCAATGTAGACTCATCCTTTATCAAATACTCTTTGCCGAGTTTTTGACACAGTTGTACAACTTTTTCAATATTCTATAAACCTGATCAATGTAGACTCATCATTTATCAAATACTCTTTGCCGAGTTTTTGACACAGTTGTACAACTTTTTCAATATTCTATAAACCTGACCAATGTAGACTCATCCTTTATCAAATACTCTTTGCCGAGTTTTTGACACAGTTGTACAACTTTTTCAATATTCTATAAACCTGATCAATGTAGACTCATCATTTATCAAATACTCTTTGCCGAGTTTTTGACACAGTTGTACAACTTTTTACATATTCTATAAACCTGACCAATGTAGACTCATCCTTTATCAAATACTCTTTGCCGAGTTTTTGACACAGTTGTACAACTTTTTCAATATTCTATAAACCTGATCAATGTAGACTCATCATTTATCAAATACTCTTTGCCGAGTTTTTGACACAGTTGTACAACTTTTTACATATTCTATAAACCTGACCAATGTAGACTCATCCTTTATCAAATACTCTTTGCCGAGTTTTTGACACAGTTGTACAACTTTTTCAATATTCTATAAACCTGATCAATGTAGACTCATCATTTATCAAATACTCTTTGCCGAGTTTTTGACACAGTTGTACAACTTTTTACATATTCTATAAACCTGACCAATGTAGACTCATCCTTTATCAAATACTCTTTGCCGAGTTTTTGACACAGTTGTACAACTTTTTCAATATTCTATAAACCTGACCAATGTAGACTCATCATTTATCAAATAGTCTTTGCTGAGTTTTTGACACAGTTGTACAACTTTTTACATATTCTATAAACCTGACCAATGTAGACTCATCCTTTATCAAATACTCTTTGCCGAGTTTTTGACACAGTTGTACAACTTTTTCAATATTCTATAAACCTGACCAATGTAGACTCATCATTTATCAAATAGTCTTTGCTGAGTTTTGACACAGTTGTACAACTTTTACATATTCTATAAACCTGACCAATGTAGACTCATCCTTTATCAAATACTCTTTGCCGAGTTTTTGACACAGTTGTACAACTTTTTCAATATTCTATAAACCTGATCAATGTAGACTCATCATTTATCAAATACTCTTTGCCGAGTTTTTGACACAGTTGTACAACTTTTTCAATATTCTATAAACCTGATCAATGTAGACTCATCATTTATCAAATACTCTTTGCTGAGTTTTTGACACAGTTGTACAACTTTTTACATATTCTATAAACCTGACCAATGTAGACTCATCCTTTATCAAATACTCTTTGCCGAGTTTTTGACACAGTTGTACAATTTTTTCAATATTCTATAAACCTGATCAATGTAGACTCATCATTTATCAAATACTCTTTGCTGAGTTTTTTGACACAGTTGTACAACTTTTTACATATACTATAAACCTGACCAATGTAGACTCATCCTTTATCAAATACTCTTTGCCGAGTTTTTGACACAGTAGTACAACTTTTTCAATATTCTATAAACCTGATCAATGTAGACTCATCATTTATCAAATACTCTTTGCTGAGTTTTTGACACAGTTGTACAACTTTTTACATATTCTATAAACCTGACCAATGTAGACTCATCCTTTATCAAATACTCTTTGCCGAGTTTTTGACACAGTTGTACAACTTTTTCAATATTCTATAAACCTGATCAATGTAGACTCATCATTTATCAAATACTCTTTGCTGAGTTTTTGACACAGTTGTACAACTTTTTACATATTCTATAAACCTGACCAATGTAGACTCATCCTTTATCAAATACTCTTTGCCGAGTTTTTGACACAGTTGTACAACTTTTTCAATATTCTACAAACCTGACCAATGTAGACTCATCATTTATCAAATACTCTTTGCTGAGTTTTTGACACAGTTGTACAACTTTTTACATATTCTATAAACCTGACCAATGTAGACTCATCCTTTATCAAATACTCTTTGCCGAGTTTTTGACACAGTTGTACAACTTTTTCAATATTCTATAAACCTGATCAATGTAGACTCATCATTTATCAAATACTCTTTGCCGAGTTTTTGACACAGTTGTACAACTTTTTCAATATTCTATAAACCTGATCAATGTAGACTCATCATTTATCAAATACTCTTTGCTGAGTTTTTGACACAGTTGTACAACTTTTACATATTCTATAAACCTGACCAATGTAGACTCATCCTTTATCAAATACTCTTTGCCGAGTTTTTGACACAGTTGTACAACTTTTTCAATATTCTATAACCTGATCAATGTAGACTCATCATTTATCAAATACTCTTTGCTGAGTTTTTGACACAGTTGTACAACTTTTTACATATTCTATAAACCTGACCAATGTAGACTCATCCTTTATCAAATACTCTTTGCCGAGTTTTTGACACAGTTGTACAACTTTTTCAATATTCTATAAACCTGATCAATGTAGACTCATCATTTATCAAATACTCTTTGCTGAGTTTTTGACACAGTTGTACAACTTTTTACATATTCTATAAACCTGATCAATGTAGACTCATCCTTTATCAAATACTCTTTGCCGAGTTTTTGACACAGTTGTACAACTTTTTCAATATTCTATAAACCTGATCAATGTAGACTCATCCTTTATCAAATACTCTTTGCCGAGTTTTTGACACAGTTATACAACTTTTTACATATTCTATAAACCTGATCAATGTAGACTCATCCTTTATCAAATACTCTTTGCCGAGTTTTTGACACAGTTGTACAACTTTTTCAATATTCTATAAACCTGATCAATGTAGACTCATCCTTTATCAAATACTCTTTGCCGAGTTTTTGACACAGTTGTACAACTTTTTCAATATTCTATAAACCTGATCAATGTAGACTCATCATTTATCAAATACTCTTTGCCGAGTTTTTGACACAGTTGTACAACTTTTTACATATTCTATAAACCTGACCAATGTAGACTCATCCTTTATCAAATACTCTTTGCCGAGTTTTTGACACAGTTGTACAACTTTTTCAATATTCTATAAACCTGATCAATGTAGACTCATCCTTTATCAAATACTCTTTGCCGAGTTTTTGACACAGTTATACAACTTTTTACATATTCTATAAACCTGATCAATGTAGACTCATCATTTATCAAATACTCTTTGCCGAGTTTTTGACACAGTTATACAACTTTTTACATATTCTATAAACCTGATCAATGTAGACTCATCCTTTATCAAATACTCTTTTGCCGAGTTTTGACACAGTTGTACAACTTTTTCAATATTCTATGAACCTGATCAATGTAGACTCATCCTTTATCAAATACTCTTTGCCGAGTTTTTGACACAGTTGTACAACTTTTTCAATATTCTATAAACCTGATGAATGTAGACTCATCATTTATCAAATACTCTTTGCCGAGTTTTTGACACAGTTGTACAACTTTTTACATATTCTATAAACCTGACCAATGTAGACTCATCCTTTATCAAATACTCTTTGCCGAGTTTTTGACACAGTTGTACAACTTTTTCAATATTCTATAAACCTGATCAATGTAGACTCATCCTTTATCAAATACTCTTTGCCGAGTTTTTGACACAGTTGTACAACTTTTTCAATATTCTATAAACCTGATCAATGTAGACTCATCATTTATCAAATTCTCTTTGCCGAGTTTTTGACACAGTTGTACAACTTTTTACATATTCTATAAACCTGACCAATGTAGACTCATCCTTTATCAAATACTCTTTGCCGAGTTTTGACACAGTTGTACAACTTTTTCAATATTCTATAAACCTGATCAATGTAGACTCATCATTTATCAAATACTCTTTGCCGAGTTTTTGACACAGTTGTACAACTTTTTACATATTCTATAAACCTGACCAATGTAGACTCATCCTTTATCAAATACTCTTTGCCGAGTTTTTGACACAGTTGTACAACTTTTTCAATATTCTATAAACCTAATCAATGTAGACTCATCATTTATCAAATACTCTTTGCTGAGTTTTTGACACAGTTGTACAACTTTTACATATTCTATAAACCTGACCAATGTAGACTCATCCTTTATCAAATACTCTTTGCCGAGTTTTTGACACAGTTGTACAACTTTTTCAATATTCTATAAACCTGATCAATGTAGACTCATCATTTATCAAATACTCTTTGCTGAGTTTTTGACACAGTTGTACAACTTTTTACATATTCTATAAACCTGATCAATGTAGACTCATCCTTTATCAAATACTCTTTGCCGAGTTTTTGACACAGTTGTACAACTTTTTCAATATTCTATAAACCTGATCAATGTAGACTCATCCTTTATCAAATACTCTTTGCCGAGTTTTTGACACAGTTATACAACTTTTTACATATTCTATAAACCTGATCAATGTAGACTCATCCTTTATCAAATACTCTTTGCCGAGTTTTTGACACAGTTGTACAACTTTTTCAATATTCTATAAACCTGATCAATGTAGACTCATCATTTATCAAATACTCTTTGCCGAGTTTTTGACACAGTTGTACAACTTTTTACATATTCTATAAACCTGATCAATGTAGACTCATCATTTATCAAATACTCTTTGCCGAGTTTTTGACACAGTTGTACAACTTTTTACATATTCTATAAACTTGTCGAATTCAGGAAGATAACAACAAGGTTTTAGTTATTCAGTGGCACAGCATTCTATCCAGAAAGAAGGTTGAATTTCTGGTCCCGTCAGTTGTATTTTAAGAAAGGGTAGTATTAAAAAAAATGATTAAGTATGTGGCAGGTGGCTCATTTTAAGAATCTAAACATGTAGGAAACTGCTTCCAGGAAGTATGTAACGATCTAGTACACTAAACTCTACTACAAAGATTTCAGAGCCAAAAGCAGAGGTGAATTTGGAAATGTATTACAAAGAACGACACCATAGAAAGTTATACAGTCGAGCCCCGTTATAGCGAACCCGGTATATAACGAACTCACAGACATATCGAACTAAAATTTTTGTCCCGCCGTTATCCTATTGAATTTAATGCTAATTTATCCTTTTATAGCGAACCTCCGAAAACTTAAGAATCGGCGAATTCAGGATTATAACGAACCTTTTTTTCAGTCAACAACTGGATTTTTATTAAATTTTTAAAATTTTGAAGAATGTTGAAGATGCAACGAATGTTGAAAAAGCAACGAATGTTGAAGAAGAAAATGATAAAGATTTACCTATCGCGATGTGGATAGAAAAGCACAAAATGTCATCCTTCTCAGATTGTGACACGCAATTGTTCGAAAAATGTGATGATGAGGTCATTCCATTCGAAAATCCGACTGATGAAGATATTGTGGAAGAAATTAAAATGAATCATTCTGAAATCGAAGATTCTGCATCTGATGTTGGTGAAGAGGAGCACATAAATGGCGAAATCCCCACCATCTCGGATGCTACAGCAGCGAGGAGTGTCATTAATAAGTTTTCGTCTCCACGAACAGTGGAAGAAAGAGTGTTGGAGTCATTTGGCATATTGGACAAAGAAATCCATAAAATATTTTCGAAATAGGCATCACGTCAGCAGAAGATTACCGATTATTTCTGTATCAAAACAGTGAGCAACAACTGAAGACAAAATGAATTTATTATTATACTAGCGGCCCGTCCCGACTTTGTCCGGGTTGAACAAAACATTATACCAATAAATTTCCAGTTGATAACCAATAAATTGTAAATATTTTTTTTACCTTAAAAATAACCTTAATAATACCTTAAATTAATATTACGTTAGTTAATAATTAAAGTTAATTTTTTAAAAGAAAAAGGGGTGCCGGAGAACGGCTAGATTCGAACCGCTAACGTCAGAACAGAAGCCCTCCGCGATAGCACCACGCTAAGGATCGTTGAAGACGTCGGCACAAAAAGCGGTAGAGGACAGTAGCGGAAACAATGGAAATTGTTAGGATTAAGCCCCTAACTTTATTTCTACCGATCAGATATACATAATACATAGCCTATGTCCATGTGGAATAATGTACCTTTCAAACAGTGAAGGAATTTTTCAAATAGGTGCAGTGGTTCTGGAGATTACCCTCCACGTACAAAATCTCTCTCTCTTTATATATAAGTATAGATTTTATATATATATATATATATATATATATATATATATATATATTTATATGTATATATATATATATATATATATATATATATATATATATATGTATATATATATATATATATATATATATATATATATATATATATATATATGTATATATGTATATATATATATATATGTATATATATATATATATATATATATATATATATATATATATATATATATGTGTGTGTGTGTGTACTTACACATGTTTTCTTAAAGCTAACCGGCTTTCTTAAGGCTATTTCCTTACAGTTTGCTTCTTCTGACTGCAGTTTTAGTGAAAAGTATCTTTTTCCTCAACTTTTATAACCGACGTATTTAATACTAACATTAGGTACATCCCTTTTTCGAAAAAGTCCCCTTTTGTTTTGGAGGGGGCCTTCGAAATGTGAGTTGGGGAAAGGGCTGGCTTACCCCTTTCGCAGCTCTGTTGACAGAAATCGTGCGGTCCACTTGAGGTTTGGGCCTCGCCATTCCGCCACAGCGTCCGTATAAATCTCCATCAGGCCTCCCCCCTCCCGGCCAATGGCCTCGGAAACAATTAGCAGGCGCATTGTTATCCCATTCCCCCTTGTTGGCAACGTCGTTACCGCCCCCTAGCAGGCCAATTCACACTCTATTAGGGGGATGTCGCTATCTAATAAAATAACTCACCGCGCAGTAATTACAGTCCTGCACTAGAACTACTCAACCCTCATTCACCGGAATCGCCTGGGAGATCGTGAGCCAGCCCGGGGTTGCAACGCTTGGCACACTCCGGCGAAATGCAGCCAAGCTCCTCTCTGCCACAAATCGATTGTCTAAACAACCACCAAAGATATCGCATGCTACATTTCAAGATATTACTTACACACACACACACACACACATATATATATGAATATATATATATATATATATATATATATATATATATATATATATATATATATATATATATATATATATATTTATATTTATATATATATATATATATATGTATGTATGTATATATATATATGTATATTTATATATATATATACATATATATATATATATATATATATATATATATATATATATATATATATATATATATATATATATACACACACACACAGATATATATATACATATATATATATATACACACACACACACACACACACACATATATATATATATATATACAGTGGTACCTCGACTTACGAGTTTTTCGAGATACGAGGATTCTCTCGGTAGATTTTTTGCTTCGAGTTACGAGCTAAAATTCGGGTTACGAGCAAGCTTCAGATATACCACCGCTACTCTGAGCAGCGAATGCCATGTTACGTGCTCGTCAAATGAGAACACGAGAAGCATATAATATTTGCAACCTTCATGTACAATTATTATACAACTGTATAATATTATTCTGAGACTATCCAGTCTTAACCGAGAGATTGGATTCTGAGAAAACGTTTTTTGGATTCTCAGAAATAAGAATCTGGACATAACAACCACAGTGAACGATGCAACAATCGCCCAACTTCCGTGTCTCTCTCGTTCACTTTAGGAGAGTAGCTGGCAATAAAAGCGAAAGTCAGGAAAGCGGGTAGGTAAAAAATCAACGAATAAGATTTAATTTTTCAGTTTAAACTTTCTCCTCCTCTTCCACCAGCATCTTCAAGTCTGATCTCCAAGGTAAATGTTGTACATTACGCTTAATAAAACAAATTTATTGCAGTACATTCTATTGTATTGCGTATTTATACAATGTTCGTCGTTTATAAGCACGTTTTTCATATTTAAAAACATGTAACAAAAAAAAATGCGGTGTTTTAGAGGAGCTCGGAACGAATGAATGGAATTTCCATTCATTTGAATGGGGAAAATGGATTCGAGATACGAGTATTTCGAGTTACGAGCTAAGTCATGGAACGAATGAAACTCGTAAGTCGGGGTACCACTGTGTGTATGTATATATATATATATATATATATATATATATATATATATATATATATATATATATATATATATGTGTATGTGTGTGTGTGTGTGTGTGTGTGTGTGTGTCCGTCCGTCCGTCCATCCATGTTAATGTCCATGTAAACAGTTCAATCTGTAGGAAATTCAACGTGTTTAGATGTCTGCAAAATAATAATTTAATTAATTATTACTATCAGAGTTAACCGGTGGAGAAAGGCATGCAAAAATGTCCCCGGGAAAGGTATAAATTGCTGAAAATTCCAGATGTTCGGGCACCTGAATAAATAGGATGATCCACAGAGATCTATCCATTCAGCTGTGAAAAAATAAAGTACAGACAACGGTAGAATTCAATAGGGATTCGAGGTGTCTGAAACTGAGATTAAAATAAACAAAAACTATGGCCGATACAGAATTAGATATAAACGTAATTCATAATACATAAAAATATAATTAAATGAATGAGAACGTGACGCAATTTTAACTGCGCAACTGGCAGGATATTAAAGAGGAGACATTTCGATTCCAGTTCATAAATTCTTTGCGAATTTCATTCAGTGCACTCAGGTAGACATTAAATATGCCTCGCATACAGGTGCGCGAACAATATGCGCAGATGTCAGAATTTAAGAGAGGGCGCGTAGTTGGGCTCGAAGATATACAACGATATACTACGCCCCGTTGTGTTGCCCTTCCTATCACGCCCTCCTGGGCTTACATTTCTGCAAGATAATGCAGCCCGCACACGGCGAGAGTTTCTACGGCTTGACTTCGTGCTTGTCCGACGCTACCTTGGCCAGCAAGGTCGCCGGATCTCTCCCCCATTGAGCACGTTTGGAGCATTATGGGTAAGGCCTTCCAACCAGCTCGGGATTTTCAAGATCTAACTTGCCGATTGGACAAAATTCGGCACGATATCCCGCAGGAGGACATCCGCCACCTCTATCAATCAATGCCAAGCCGAATAACTGCTCGCATACGGGCGGAGAGGTGGACCAACGCGTTATTCACTTTTTCTCTTTATGACGCTCTTTCTCTTGAATAAATCATCCGATTTTTCTCAAATTGTAATCATTTGTTTTACTGTACATGTACATCACATTTGCCGATTTTCGTCCCATTCGGATAAATCCTTCTTTCACAGGTTCTTGAATGTGTGTATTATCAGTTTCTGAAAAAAAAAAAATAAAAGATGATTTTTGATGGATTTTTGGGAATAATTACAAGATAAAAAGAACTTTTTATATATACCATGTTTTTAAATTTTCTGTTGAATCCTATAAACACGACAATTCTACGTATTAATAAATACTTTTTAAAAAAATTTTTGGATGAATTTTCCCATCGACTTGAAAGAAAATGAAGTTAATTGGAAGTTAACTTGCATTTGAATTGTTCCCTTTCCGGCCAATAGATGGCTGCACCAGTCTACAAAACAAAATTAACTGAAAATAACTGAAAATGAATTCAATGCTGCTTAAAGATGGCCAAAAGTATCAAAAGAATGCATTGTCATCGTTTCCTGAGCTATTCTAAAAGTTTCGAATGTCTAGCTAGTCGGGAAGTTAGTTAAAAATCGACTGCAAGATTTGCACTGGACAAATACACACATAAACAAGAAAGCAAATTGTAAGGTATACACAAGATTCGATTCACAAGAATCGAACTTTTGAGTCAATGAATTAAAGAAGCTGCTTGAGATATGCTAATTTCGGCATACGCGCTTAGTATAAATACCATGCAGCGTCATTAATAAAAAGGGGTTGAAAAAGGTTGTTAAAGTTGATAGATAAGCGAGAGGGAGCTACGGAGTAAGTAGCTCCAGGTGTTATCCTGCGCTAGTGCTTAGGGGGCCCAAAGTTTAGGTGGCAGTACTGCTGGTTTGACTCTCTGCTGGTTTGTGAGTATGGCAATGTGTATTTCTATTGAATGTTAAAATATATATATATATATATATATATATATATATATATATATATATATATATATTCCGTACAAGTAGTACGTATGCTTATTGCTGTAAAAGCAAATTCTATGTGTGCAACGAATTCAATAAACATTGTTTCACGTATAAACTGTGTTTGTATCAAATTCATTTAGAGTGCCATTTCAAATTATATACACCCAAGTGCGGGTAGAAGTGAGCTATTCTCTACAAAGTTAATAAAAACATGGTAAAAATGGGGTTTGGGTTTCCCTTAATCATGAGCTGTCTCTTTTACAGTAGTAAGGAGTTTTCAAGGAAAATTCATTTCAAGAGGCTCTCTTAATACAGCTTTTGGTTTATTATTCAATGGGTTCTCATCCAACTAATCAAAGTAAAGAATCCTAAAGGATTATTATTATTATTTAGATTATTATTAAAGATTATTATTAAAAGATTATTATTGTTATTTAGAATCCTAAAAGATGGGCCTTTGCAAAAGAGCAATAAACAAAAAAAAAAAAAAATTCGAAACGTTGCACTAAAGCAGCCATTTCGACGTAGGCTTTTGAAGAAGCTAAAATATTTCATTTCTCTTCGATTTTACGAAGTTTCAGGTTGGTTGATTTGGATTTTCTGGCGCAAGGTCCAAATATGACAAGTACGACAAAAGTAGAGCACCCTTGCATTTGAAAACTCTAGAACAGGGGTTCTTAAACTTATGTAGTCCGAGGACCCCCTCTTGAACAACATTTCTTTACCCCATCCCAACTCTAGGCATTTTAAGTCGTTTTTGAGACTTCATTTCTGGCTCAATACTCTCATAGGCACTACGTTATAATAAATATTGGTAAAAATGTATCGCTGGTTATTTTAATAAATGGTCTCGCGCATTCATAGAGACGAACATTTATATTAGGACATAGAATAAAAAACATAAAACGAATAAAAACAGTAGTGAAAAGAATTTTAAAAGTTACAAATCATAATACATTAAACTCGTACAAACATTGCTTGGTCAAATATTGGTCAAAATAGATCTATCTTATTATAATATGTCTTCTGTAAATGATTTTTACTTAATGAGATGGGCGCAGTGGTATTCTTGAAACCAGAACCGCAATGTCGGGCTCTATGTTGGAAAGTTTTATTCCGAGGTCCGCTTCTACATTGACTTTGCTTCTATACTTTGATTTCATATACATAACAGTACCGAAAAAGCCCGTATACATAATTATGTCGTGCAGAACGGAATCAAATGTTGGAGGGCTTCGTTTGCAAGTGCAGGGTAATCAGATCTGAGAAATAACCAAAAGTTTGAGAGTTCATTTTTGTCGAATTGTAGTTTCAAAGACGTATCTCAAGATAATTCCACGAGAATATCTCGTTCAAGTATAGATTGTTAATGTCGAAATTGTTTCATGGACCCCCAGGGGTCCGCGGACCACCAGTTTAAGAATCTATGCTCTAGAACACAACGGTGGTGATAAGAAGTGTGAAGGTGTTAAAAGTATGGCTGTATAAAAAGGTAGAAATGCAATAAAATGTATGATATAAGAAGCAATGTTTCATAGAACGTCTAAAAGTAGCAAATGCGATGAGAGTAGTAAAATACACAAGAGTAACAGAAACAGTCAAACAAAAAGATTAGGTCAAAGAGTAAAAACCCGTACATTGTAGAAACCGGAAAACAGCGGGGTGAGGTCTTTCGCCCAAAAGATCAGTCAAATTGGGGGAAGTGGACCCCAAAAAAATTTCAGCTAAAAATTAGTAAGGCCTGCACACTGTTAAAATATGTCTGACTATCTGAATACCCGCACTTCGTACGGAGTACATTCAAATTAAATACAATGGTCAATGTATGCAGTTAATGCAAAAAAAAAAAAAAATATATATATATATATTTATAATAAATACGACGATCAATGTATACAATTGAGGTAAAAAAAAAATATATATATATATATATATTTATAAAAAAATCGTAAGGGATATTTTTAAAGACAAAATAATGTAGATGAAAATATTCAAATTAAATACAATAGGACATACTAAAGAATATATTACAATTAATATAGTACAGTTTGAGGAACTTAGCTTTTACTGTATTTTAATATTTTTTTGGATAATGTTCAATCGTCTGCCGCATTAGAAAGAAAATTTCTTTTTGTCTATTTCGTTGTTATGCACGTGACGATAAATTTATTTAAAGTACCAGAAAAAGAAATCACGCGATCGGCATTTAATGCATTAAATTCTAAAAATGAATCTTTAAAAATTCACCAAAAATCAGAAAAGGGAGGTAAAGATTCGAAAAAGATTTCATTTTAAAGGAATTTTCAGGATCTTTCTCGCGAAATAAATTTTATAACCCTCAGATTATTATTTTAAATGGAAACTTTAAAGGATGTTACAAAAACAGCTTAAAAATTTAATTTTAAAATAATGTAAGAAGAATTTTTCAAAAATCTTTCTGAGTGCAACCCTACACCATAAGAAGAAACGCCATGCAAAATTTCAGCCCTTTAGGTCCAGCGGTTTGGTCCGTGCGTTATATGTCAGTCAATCAGTTACGGAACTGTTTTATATATTACTAGCGGCCCGTCCCGACTTTGTCCGGGTTGAACAAAACATTTTACCAATAAATTTCCAGTTGATAGCCAATAAATAGTAAATCTTTTTTTTACCTTAAAAATAACCTTAGTAATATTACGTTAGTTAACGTACCTTAAATTAATATTACGTTAGTTAACAATTAAAGTTAATTTTTTAAAAGAAAAAGGCGTGCCGGAGAACGGCTAGATTCGAACCGCTAACGTCAGAACAGAAGCCCACCGCGATAGCACCACGCTAAGGATCGTTGGAGTCTTCGGAACCAAAAGCGGTAGAAGACAGTAGCAGAAACAATGGAGATTGTTAGGATTAAGCCCCTAACTTTATTTCTACTGATCAGATATACATAACATATAGCCTATGTCCATCTGGAATAATGTACCTTTCAAACAGTGGAAGAATTTTTCAAATAGGTGCAGTGGTTCTGGAGATTACCCTCCAAGTACAAAATCGCTCTCTCTTTATATATAAGTATAGATATAGATAACTTTCGACATTAATTAGCTGACATTAATGTAGCGCAATCTATTGGCCAGGATAAGCATGAGGTAGACAAAGTGTCCATAGCAACTTAACCCACCTTTTCCGTCGTTTATCGGCACGAAAAGCACGAGATAAGTTTTCTAGGGAGTAAAGATAGAGAGATTTATCTCCCAAACATTGATTTCTTTTTTTTGTGTGGGGTTTGCTAATGGCCGTCCTGCGTCTCTCCTTGGCGACCTTGTTCTGGCAGTTTGGCGAGATGCGGGCTGCCCCTCTGGGGGGTCTACGTCCCTTTAACGAAGTCAGAGGGCCGGAATGAATGGCAAATGAGGGCGAAAACGACCGCTTTATCCGATTTGTCCTGAAACCCGCTCTCCCCTTGCCTCGTGTAAAGGGGGGGGGGGAACGGCCGACCAATTAGGTTGCTCCTTGGTCGATTAGATTGGGGCGAAACAAAGCGCTACCGGGGTGGAGGGAGGTGTAAGAGTGTTTTCGGTGATCTGGGTACTCCAGAGTGGGGGGCAGCTGCCACCCGAAAGCAGAGGTTTTGAGTCACCGAATGGATCATCTACCTTCATGATTCGTCGGCATAGCCCGGCACGTAAAGGCAAACAGTTTGTTTGGTATACCGATGCGGATTTGGTCGATCTTTCCTACGCACCCGATATTCGCTTTCAAAATCAATGATTACTTGATAGAAATAACTTTTTATATACTATGTTTTTAAGTTTTCCGTTGTATCCTATAAACTTGACAATTCTATGTATTAACAGTTTCCTTACGGGGTGGGGTAGCATATATCCCAAGAACACCATAACTCAATAGGAATATATAGATACATACATACATACATACATACATATACATATATACATACATACATACATATATATATATATATATATATATATATAAGAATAAGATGAAAGAGAAAACCAGTAATAGCTCTAAAGCTACTTGAAGCCAGGAACATCCAACATGTAAAGAAAAGTATGAATAAGGTTTTTGACAGCATTTCTTCATCAGCGGTGTCAGTACTGTCTAAAAACCAATGGATTGTTTCTGATGAGTATGATCTATTAAATAAACACACTCAGACACCGTACAATCCATTATTAACAGAAGAATTGAATAATAAATGAATTAAGTTTGAATAAAAGTACTTAACCAAAGATCACCAAGCCTGGCGCTAGTCAGAGTGGAAGTTAAGAACTTGTAACCGCAAGATGACTGACGTCATATAACTAGCAACCATTGAGGTAGTGGATACTCAGTTACAGACTTACTTAGGTTACCATATTTTAAGACTATTATTCCTTTATTTATTTAGTTTTTATTATTGTTACTACTATGAGTTAATTATTTTTTTATTTTTCTTATGATTTTTATTTTTGTTTTTAGTAGTTATTATTTTTATTATATATATATATATATATATATATATATATATATATATATATATATATATATATATATATATATATATACAGTGGTACCTCGACTTACGAGTGTCTCGACTAGCAAGTTTTTCGAGATACGAGCATTCTCTCGGTAGATTTTTTGCTTCGAGTTACGAGCAAGCTTCAGATATCCCACCGCTACTCTGAGCAGCGAATGTCATGTTACGTGCTCGTCAAATGAGAACACGAGAAGCGTATAATATTTACAACCATTATGTACAATTATTATACAATTGTATAATATTATTCTGAGACTACTATCCAGTCTTAAACCGCGAGATTGGATTCTGAGAAAACGTTCTTCGGATTCTCAGAAAGAAGAATCTGGAAGTAGTATAAAAATGACAGTTCCGCAACAGGATTAAGGGGAGGAGCTTAAAGTGGGCGGAGCTAACTGAGTGACGTGGACCAATCAGAGTGCAGCTGGCCACCTGGCGGTCGATTTGGACCAATCAGGAGAGGGCAGCGCTGCTATCGCCCCCTAGCGGGAAAGAGTGGAACCTTGTAGTTCAGCAGAATCTTAGAGGGAGTAGGTGTTCTGCGGAGCGCCACCTATCGGTTAAACAGGGAACTAAATTTCGTACAAGGATTGGAGGTCAGGGCATATTTTTTTCAGTGCTGCCATCTAATGCTGAAAGCTAGAACTACATTTTTGGGACTTAGAAATTTTTTTAAAAGTATTTTCCATGGGAATTGAACCCGTTAAGGAAATATTACCTGACTACTTTTAGCGACGTAATACCGTTACGCTATGAATCGTCGGAAGTTCAGCGAATTATATTCTATAACAGAGAGAATATTTTTATGAATTTACTAGAATTAATTATCAAAAATAAATATAACGTTATCTATTGATTAAAAATGAAACTTAGAAAATTTAATACATGGTTTTGAGTATATTTTTCAAAACTTTAAATATTTTTAGTCGAAGGGTTTATTTTCAGGACTTTAAAATTGTTTTGCTATGTTTTTTAACGTGATATATAATTTTACATAGATACATTTACAAAATAATAAGAAATTTTTACATAGATAGGCTAAAACGAATATTTTTTTTTCTTTTACTTGATATTTTTACACATGAAATTATTTTACAACAAGCGTTAAGTTTAAAATATCTATAATTTTCTTAAGAATATTACTTTGCAGTATAATATAATTTAGATAGAGCTTTGAATCCATTGTAACATTTAGTATAGAAAAAATTATTATTATTTGATCTTACCTTGAAAAACATTCCATGAAAAGCTAACAAGGGGATATTTTTAGACATGAAATTATTTAAACAAAGCGGGAATTCCTCAGTAGAGTTATTTTTTCCTTTTAATATTAGAAATAAAAACTGAAATATGATTCAATCTAGATAATTATTTAAATTAAATACACATAACATACCAATCCATACTATTAAATCTGCAAGAGAAGATATTAAATTTACGCTAAAAAAATTTTTTAATTGTCGACATATGCATACTGCAATAGTCTACATTATTATCAAAAAGTTCATTGAATTATATTCTATAACAGAGCGAATATTTTTATGAATTTACTAGAATTAATTATCAAAAATAAATATAACGTCAACTATTGATTAAAAATGAAACTTAGAAAATTTAATACATGGTTTTGAGTATATTTTTCAAAACTTTAAATATTTTTAGTCGAAGGGTTTATTTTCAGGACTTTAAAATTGTTTTGCTATGTTTTTTAACGTGATATATAATTTTACATAGATACATTCACAAAATAATAAGAAATTTTTACATAGATAGGCTAAAACGAATATTTTTTTTTCTTTTACTTGATATTTTTACACATGAAATTATTTTACAACAAGCGTTAAGTTTAAAATATCTATAATTTTTCTTAAGAATATTACTTTGCAGTATAATATAATTTAGATAGAGCTTTGAATCCATTGTAACATTTAGTATAGAAAAAATTATTATTATTTGATCTTACCTTGAAAAACATTCCATGAAAAGCTAACAAGGGGATATTTTTAGACATGAAATTATTTAAACAAAGCGGGAATTCCTCAGTAGAGTTATTTTTTCCTTTTAATATTAGAAATAAAAACTGAAATATGATTCAATCTAGATAATTATTTAAATTAAATACACATAACATACCAATCCATACTATTAAATCTGCAAGAGAAGATATTAAATTTACGCTAAAAAAATTTTTTAATTGTCGACATATGCATACTGCAATAGTCTACATTATTATCAAAAAGTTCATTGAATTATATTCTATAACAGAGCGAATATTTTTATGAATTTACTAGAATTAATTATCAAAAATAAATATAACGTCATCTATTGATTAAAAATGAAACTTAGAAAATTTAATACATGGTTTTGAGTATATTTTTCAAAACTTTAAATATTTTTAGTCGAAGGGTTTATTTTCAGGACTTTAAAATTGTTTTGCTATGTTTTTTAACGTGATATATAATTTTACATAGATACATTTACAAAATAATAAGAAATTTTTACATAGATAGGCTAAAACGAATATTTTTTTTTCTTTTACTTGATATTTTTACACATGAAATTATTTTACAACAAGCGTTAAGTTTAAAATATCTATAATTTTTCTTAAGAATATTACTTTGCAGTATAATATAATTTAGATAGAGCTTTGAATCCATTGTAACATTTAGTATAGAAAAAATTATTATTATTTGATCTTACCTTGAAAAACATTCCATGAAAAGCTAACAAGGGGATATTTTTAGACATGAAATTATTTAAACAAAGCGGGAATTCCTCAGTAGAGTTATTTTTTCCTTTTAATATTAGAAATAAAAACTGAAATATGATTCAATCTAGATAATTATTTAAATTAAATACACATAACATACCAATCCATACTATTAAATCTGCAAGAGAAGATATTAAATTTACGCTAAAAAAATTTTTTAATTGTCGACATATGCATACTGCAATAGTCTACATTATTATCAAAAAGTTCATTGAATTATATTCTATAACAGAGCGAATATTTTTATGAATTTACTAGAATTAATTATCAAAAATAAATATAACGTCAACTATTGATTAAAAATGAAACTTAGAAAATTTAATACATGGTTTTGAGTATATTTTTCAAAACTTTAAATATTTTTAGTCGAAGGGTTTATTTTCAGGACTTTAAAATTGTTTTGCTATGTTTTTTAACGTGATATATAATTTTACATAGATACATTCACAAAATAATAAGAAATTTTTACATAGATAGGCTAAAACGAATATTTTTTTTTCTTTTACTTGATATTTTTACACATGAAATTATTTTACAACAAGCGTTAAGTTTAAAATATCTATAATTTTTCTTAAGAATATTACTTTGCAGTATAATATAATTTAGATAGAGCTTTGAATCCATTGTAACATTTAGTATAGAAAAAATTATTATTATTTGATCTTACCTTGAAAAACATTCCATGAAAAGCTAACAAGGGGATATTTTTAGACATGAAATTATTTAAACAAAGCGGGAATTCCTCAGTAGAGTTATTTTTTCCTTTTAATATTAGAAATAAAAACTGAAATATGATTCAATCTAGATAATTATTTAAATTAAATACACATAACATACCAATCCATACTATTAAATCTGCAAGAGAAGATATTAAATTTACGCTAAAAAAATTTTTTAATTGTCGACATATGCATACTGCAATAGTCTACATTATTATCAAAAAGTTCATTGAATTATATTCTATAACAGAGCGAATATTTTTATGAATTTACTAGAATTAATTATCAAAAATAAATATAACGTCATCTATTGATTAAAAATGAAACTTAGAAAATTTAATACATGGTTTTGAGTATATTTTTCAAAACTTTAAATATTTTTAGTCGAAGGGTTTATTTTCAGGACTTTAAAATTGTTTTGCTATGTTTTTTAACGTGATATATAATTTTACATAGATACATTCACAAAATAATAAGAAATTTTTACATAGATAGGCTAAAACGAATATTTTTTTTTCTTTTACTTGATATTTTTACACATGAAATTATTTTACAACAAGCGTTAAGTTTAAAATATCTATAATTTTTCTTAAGAATATTACTTTGCAGTATAATATAATTTAGATAGAGCTTTGAATCTATTGTAACATTTAGTATAGAAAAAATTATTATTATTTGATCTTACCTTGAAAAACATTCCATGAAAAGCTAACAAGGGGATATTTTTAGACATGAAATTATTTAAACAAAGCGGGAATTCCTCAGTAGAATTATTTTTTCCTTTTAATATTAGAAATAAAAACTGAAATATGATTCAATCTAGATAATTATTTAAATTAAATACACATAACATACCAATCCATACTATTAAATCTGCAAGAGAAGATATTAAATTTACGCTAAAAAAATTTTTTAATTGTCGACATATGCATACTGCAATAGTCTACATTATTATCAAAAAGTTCATTGAATTATATTCTATAACAGAGCGAATATTTTTATGAATTTACTAGAATTAATTATCAAAAATAAATATAACGTCAACTATTGATTAAAAATGAAACTTAGAAAATTTAATACATGGTTTTGAGTATATTTTTCAAAACTTTAAATATTTTTAGTCGAAGGGTTTATTTTCAGGACTTTAAAATTGTTTTGCTATGTTTTTTAACGTGATATATAATTTTACATAGATACATTCACAAAATAATACAAAATAATAAGAAATTTTTACATAGATAGGCTAAAACGAATATTTTTTTTTCTTTTACTTGATATTTTTACACATGAAATTATTTTACAACAAGCGTTAAGTTTAAAATATCTATAATTTTTCTTAAGAATATTACTTTGCAGTATAATATAATTTAGATAGAGCTTTGAATCCATTGTAACATTTAGTATAGAAAAAAATATTATTTGATCTTACCTTGAAAAACATTCCATGAAAAGCTAACAAGGGGATATTTTTAGACATGAAATTATTTAAACAAAGCGGGAATTCCTCAGTAGAGTTATTTTTTCCTTTTAATATTAGAAATAAAAACTGAAATATGATTCAATCTAGATAATTATTTAAATTAAATACACATAACATACCAATCCATACTATTAAATCTGCAAGAGAAGGTAACAAATTTATCTCACAATGTTAATAGAGAAGATTCTTACATTATCTGGAATAATACAGACTTTATCATGTTTAGAAGATATTTACAAGAGTTCATTTTAGAATTAAATGAATCATGGTTTGAATCCTACAACAATAGGGGGTATATGCAAACATGAAGACTTTAAATTATACAATTACCATCTAGAACCTGAAACTTAAAAAATATATGCACCAATTTATGTATCTTTATATAGTTTATGTACAGTTTTGAATATATTTCAAACCTTAAACGTTTTTTCAACTTTGAAACTATATTATAAGTTATGACGCTTACTAAAATTAAAAACATTTTATAGAGGTAAAGACTTGAAAGATAAAATTTACAAGTTTTAATCCTAAATATTATATTTTATCCAGAAATGTAGACTATTAATATATGATTTTAAACCTAACATGCTTTCAACGATTACCTAAATTGCGATATAATGTTAAAATTCCACAGATAGTAGTCTATTAGTAGTAAGCATTTCATTAAAGGTTAATAGAAGTATTTAATAAAGTTTTAATATTAAATGAATATAAAACATATATTAACTTAGATGTTTTAACCCCAAACAGTAATTATTAAAAATAATTATAAAATATATGATTCAAAACTTTAAAACATACTATTATATATACAATAGAAGATGTTAAATTTGTATTGAACTTAAATTATAAAATTGCTTCTACCATCATCGCTTGATATATAACATTACAGTTTTAAATATTCTGCAAACGCTATGAAACATTTTGTATAGAAAATAATTTCCATTTGATCTTACCTTTAAAATCTATAGTTTATGCACTTAATTCATATAATTTTTTACAAAAACAAGCTTTAACTGCATAAAAAGATATTATATTTGTCCCGCACATACATATAAACATTATTCCACAGAGAAGATATATTTGTCCCTCACATACATATAAACCTATAACATATTAAAACTTACTACTTCCCTTATAAAGGTTTCACGACTTTAAATTTTTTTTTTAATGCGTTTTAAATCTAATCTATAATTTTACATATATATATATATAACCACTAATAAATTGTTTTACAAAGAAAAAAGCATACATCACTCCTAAAATTGTAGTTTTCTTAACAAACAAACAAACAAACAAGCAAAACTTTGATTAAAACAAATGTTTATTATGTTAAAAAAAATCAATCATATATTAATATTACTTTGAAATATTATGCAAATAATAACTTTGAATAAGTTTTACATTAGAAATTATTTTCCGGCGATTGTTAAACAAAATTTATACTATAAGACGCTTCCTAATACTTATAATTTTATCACTCTATATGGAATATAATTTCTTTTAAATCATTTTCAAATTCACATTTCTTCATAGCGTCTATCTATCCATCCGTGCCTAAAATAATGATAATAATCAGCTATACTAATATTTTTAAAAAATTTTAGGTCATTATAATAGCAAGTACAATAATTATTGCAAACATTCTTTACAACCCTTGTTAAATTCATATTAACTAAGGCTAATCCCTCAACTTTTATGTATTTGTCTACAGAATATGTACACAAACACGGACAATTTGGCAGATAATCCAATCCTCGTTCTTTGCAATATGAACATTTATATAGTTTTGCTGAAACTTTAATCAGCTCCTCTCTAACATGTGCTAATAAATGATTTATTGCACAAAACTTAGACGGTGCAACTTTCATCCCGTGCACATAATCATGGTTCATTTCACACCCGTCTCTCCTTTGGATTTCTTCCATTAAAATTCGCGGTATTCTTTCATAAAAAATCCTTTCTTGCACATCTATCTAAAAACAAATAAAAATCATAACTATAATATATGTTTTAAAAATAATTATAACTTGTTTATAATCAAACATATAAGTTAATATTTATTATAGTTCAATGAATATACATTTAAGTTTAAAATATATTATTATTATTATAAAACATAGAAACAAATATATATATATATATATATATTTCAAACAACACTTACAACAATATTAGCTAGATTCGTCATATTAGCACTCATAACAGATGTAGGGAATACAAGATTTCTTAAAAATAATTTTAAGAAAAAAAAATTTTTTTTTTTAACCACTACAAAGTGAGACTAAATTTTAGAATATACACCCTAGTTCTATGCTAACCATATTTAAACAGAATTTAAATTGAAAGTAGAAATTATTTCTTTTAACCCCAACGAACGATTCACACTCTTGGAAATGAAAAAAAAAATATTCTCTAACGAATTAGGAGCGACCCATTTACTTACTTTTCAAAAGGTAACACCTGTAGACTTTTCCCAAAGGGTCTTTAAACAAGTATTGCCCCGTTATTTCTACGCGATAATGCAACTCACCTCCCTACCCATGCTTCATACAAACAATTAGAAGCGTCTTCAAGGCGTCATATATACGCGTTGCATGCATTATTTCACTTTATATAATATTAAAGTTAAGGAGAAAAGAAACAATTATTTAAAAAAGATTATATTATACTTTAACACAATTAAGGGGAAAATATATATACTTCATAAGAGTTAATATATTTTCCTTTCATATTCATTTGAAAAAAATAAATAAATAAATAAATAAATAAATAAATAAAACAATTATAAAATAAACTTTTTAAATAAATTGGTTATTCACTAAGTGTATACTATAAGTTTCATTTATTATCTATTAAAAAATATACTAAGTTATCATTTAAAATATATAATAAATTCCTATTCATGAAAGTTAAAAATATATCACTATATTTCTAAAAATAAAAAAAGTTTAAATATATTATTAATCAGAGAATACTTACGGGGATATTATCACGAGTTGAATCATGATTTTCCATGTTAGAAGACATATTTTGTCAATCGAAACTAAAAAAAAAATTAAAATTTATGAACTGTGCAAAGCGTGAATTCGTACACAATAACACAATTCGTCTGTGCTATAAGTATTTTCAGCTTATCTCAGTGAAAGTAGAAGTTATTTTTTTTTAACTCCTCTAAAAATAGGGGGAAAATATTCATTGAGTTTTTAAAAGAATCACGAAACGATTCGAAAATTTCAGTTTTAAAGAACGGCAATGATATACTTATCTGAATGAATTGCTTTAGAACACCTTATCTTAAAAAGGGGATCTTTAAAAGCTATCACCTACAAATATTTCCCCTAAAATGTGCAACTTTTGCGAGACTAAATTCTTAGCATCAATTTTTATCTACATAGCAGGGCGAGATGTCAGACTAGATGTCTATATAAGATGGATTTCAACCCACCCCATGCAATAGTAGAAGGGACCTGGCTAACAGTCCCTTCAGCTATTGCATGGGGTGGGTTGAAATCCATCTTATATAGACATCTAGTCTGACATCTCGCCCTGCTATGTAGATAAAAATTGATGCTAAGAATTTAGTCTCGCAAAAGTTGCACATTTTAGGGGAAATATTTGTAGGTGATAGCTTTTAAAGATCCCCTTTTTAAGATAAGGTGTTCTAAAGCAATTCATTCAGATAAGTATATCATTGCCGTTCTTTAAAACTGAAATTTTCGAATCGTTTCGTGATTCTTTTAAAAACTCAATGAATATTTTCCCCCTATTTTTAGAGGAGTTAAAAAAAAATAACTTCTACTTTCACTGAGATAAGCTGAAAATACTTATAGCACAGACGAATTGTGTTATTGTGTACGAATTCACGCTTTGCACAGTTCATAAATTTAATTTTTTTTTTAGTTTCGATTGACAAAATATGTCTTCTAACATGGAAAATCATGATTCAACTCGTGATAATATCCCCGTAAGTATTCTCTGATTAATAATATATTTAAACTTTTTTTATTTTTAGAAATATAGTGATATATTTTTAACTTTCATGAATAGGAATTTATTATATATTTTAAATGATAACTTAGTATATTTTTTAATAGATAATAAATGAAACTTATAGTATACACTTAGTGAATAACCAATTTATTTAAAAGTTTATTTTATAATTGTTTTATTTATTTATTTATTTATTTATTTATTTATTTTTTCAAATGAATATGAAAGGAAAATATATTAACTCTTATGAAGTATATATATTTTCCCCTTAATTGTGTTAAAGTATAATATAATCTTTTTTAAATAATTGTTTCTTTTCTCCTTAACTTTAATATTATATAAAGTGAAATAATGCATGCAACGCGTATATATGACGCCTTGAAGACGCTTCTAATTGTTTGTATGAAGCATGGGTAGGGAGGTGAGTTGCATTATCGCGTAGAAATAACGGGGCAATACTTGTTTAAAGACCCTTTGGGAAAAGTCTACAGGTGTTACCTTTTGAAAAGTAAGTAAATGGGTCGCTCCTAATTCGTTAGAGAATATTTTTTTTTCATTTCCAAGAGTGTGAATCGTTCGTTGGGGTTAAAAGAAATAATTTCTACTTTCAATTTAAATTCTGTTTAAATATGGTTAGCATAGAACTAGGGTGTATATTCTAAAATTTAGTCTCACTTTGTAGTGGTTAAAAAAAAAAAATTTTTTTTTCTTAAAATTATTTTTAAGAAATCTTGTATTCCCTACATCTGTTATGAGTGCTAATATGACGAATCTAGCTAATATTGTTGTAAGTGTTGTTTGAAATATATATATATATATATATTTGTTTCTATGTTTTATAATAATAATAATATATTTTAAACTTAAATGTATATTCATTGAACTATAATAAATATTAACTTATATGTTTGATTATAAACAAGTTATAATTATTTTTAAAACATATATTATAGTTATGATTTTTATTTGTTTTTAGATAGATGTGCAAGAAAGGATTTTTTATGAAAGAATACCGCGAATTTTAATGGAAGAAATCCAAAGGAGAGACGGGTGTGAAATGAACCATGATTATGTGCACGGGATGAAAGTTGCACCGTCTAAGTTTTGTGCAATAAATCATTTATTAGCACATGTTAGAGAGGAGCTGATTAAAGTTTCAGCAAAACTATATAAATGTTCATATTGCAAAGAACGAGGATTGGATTATCTGCCAAATTGTCCGTGTTTGTGTACATATTCTGTAGACAAATACATAAAAGTTGAGGGATTAGCCTTAGTTAATATGAATTTAACAAGGGTTGTAAAGAATGTTTGCAATAATTATTGTACTTGCTATTATAATGACCTAAAATTTTTTAAAAATATTAGTATAGCTGATTATTATCATTATTTTAGGCACGGATGGATAGATAGACGCTATGAAGAAATGTGAATTTGAAAATGATTTAAAAGAAATTATATTCCATATAGAGTGATAAAATTATAAGTATTAGGAAGCGTCTTATAGTATAAATTTTGTTTAACAATCGCCGGAAAATAATTTCTAATGTAAAACTTATTCAAAGTTATTATTTGCATAATATTTCAAAGTAATATTAATATATGATTGATTTTTTTTAACATAATAAACATTTGTTTTAATCAAAGTTTTGCTTGTTTGTTTGTTTGTTTGTTAAGAAAACTACAATTTTAGGAGTGATGTATGCTTTTTTCTTTGTAAAACAATTTATTAGTGGTTATATATATATATATGTAAAATTATAGATTAGATTTAAAACGCATTAAAAAAAAAATTTAAAGTCGTGAAACCTTTATAAGGGAAGTAGTAAGTTTTAATATGTTATAGGTTTATATGTATGTGAGGGACAAATATATCTTCTCTGTGGAATAATGTTTATATGTATGTGCGGGACAAATATAATATCTTTTTATGCAGTTAAAGCTTGTTTTTGTAAAAAATTATATGAATTAAGTGCATAAACTATAGATTTTAAAGGTAAGATCAAATGGAAATTATTTTCTATACAAAATGTTTCATAGCGTTTGCAGAATATTTAAAACTGTAATGTTATATATCAAGCGATGATGGTAGAAGCAATTTTATAATTTAAGTTCAATACAAATTTAACATCTTCTATTGTATATATAATAGTATGTTTTAAAGTTTTGAATCATATATTTTATAATTATTTTTAATAATTACTGTTTGGGGTTAAAACATCTAAGTTAATATATGTTTTATATTCATTTAATATTAAAACTTTATTAAATACTTCTATTAACCTTTAATGAAATGCTTACTACTAATAGACTACTATCTGTGGAATTTTAACATTATATCGCAATTTAGGTAATCGTTGAAAGCATGTTAGGTTTAAAATCATATATTAATAGTCTACATTTCTGGATAAAATATAATATTTAGGATTAAAACTTGTAAATTTTATCTTTCAAGTCTTTACCTCTATAAAATGTTTTTAATTTTAGTAAGCGTCATAACTTATAATATAGTTTCAAAGTTGAAAAAACGTTTAAGGTTTGAAATATATTCAAAACTGTACATAAACTATATAAAGATACATAAATTGGTGCATATATTTTTTAAGTTTCAGGTTCTAGATGGTAATTGTATAATTTAAAGTCTTCATGTTTGCATATACCCCCTATTGTTGTAGGATTCAAACCATGATTCATTTAATTCTAAAATGAACTCTTGTAAATATCTTCTAAACATGATAAAGTCTGTATTATTCCAGATAATGTAAGAATCTTCTCTATTAACATTGTGAGATAAATTTGTTACCTTCTCTTGCAGATTTAATAGTATGGATTGGTATGTTATGTGTATTTAATTTAAATAATTATCTAGATTGAATCATATTTCAGTTTTTATTTCTAATATTAAAAGGAAAAAATAACTCTACTGAGGAATTCCCGCTTTGTTTAAATAATTTCATGTCTAAAAATATCCCCTTGTTAGCTTTTCATGGAATGTTTTTCAAGGTAAGATCAAATAATATTTTTTTCTATACTAAATGTTACAATGGATTCAAAGCTCTATCTAAATTATATTATACTGCAAAGTAATATTCTTAAGAAAAATTATAGATATTTTAAACTTAACGCTTGTTGTAAAATAATTTCATGTGTAAAAATATCAAGTAAAAGAAAAAAAAATATTCGTTTTAGCCTATCTATGTAAAAATTTCTTATTATTTTGTATTATTTTGTGAATGTATCTATGTAAAATTATATATCACGTTAAAAAACATAGCAAAACAATTTTAAAGTCCTGAAAATAAACCCTTCGACTAAAAATATTTAAAGTTTTGAAAAATATACTCAAAACCATGTATTAAATTTTCTAAGTTTCATTTTTAATCAATAGTTGACGTTATATTTATTTTTGATAATTAATTCTAGTAAATTCATAAAAATATTCGCTCTGTTATAGAATATAATTCAATGAACTTTTTGATAATAATGTAGACTATTGCAGTATGCATATGTCGACAATTAAAAAATTTTTTTAGCGTAAATTTAATATCTTCTCTTGCAGATTTAATAGTATGGATTGGTATGTTATGTGTATTTAATTTAAATAATTATCTAGATTGAATCATATTTCAGTTTTTATTTCTAATATTAAAAGGAAAAAATAATTCTACTGAGGAATTCCCGCTTTGTTTAAATAATTTCATGTCTAAAAATATCCCCTTGTTAGCTTTTCATGGAATGTTTTTCAAGGTAAGATCAAATAATAATAATTTTTTCTATACTAAATGTTACAATAGATTCAAAGCTCTATCTAAATTATATTATACTGCAAAGTAATATTCTTAAGAAAAATTATAGATATTTTAAACTTAACGCTTGTTGTAAAATAATTTCATGTGTAAAAATATCAAGTAAAAGAAAAAAAAATATTCGTTTTAGCCTATCTATGTAAAAATTTCTTATTATTTTGTGAATGTATCTATGTAAAATTATATATCACGTTAAAAAACATAGCAAAACAATTTTAAAGTCCTGAAAATAAACCCTTCGACTAAAAATATTTAAAGTTTTGAAAAATATACTCAAAACCATGTATTAAATTTTCTAAGTTTCATTTTTAATCAATAGATGACGTTATATTTATTTTTGATAATTAATTCTAGTAAATTCATAAAAATATTCGCTCTGTTATAGAATATAATTCAATGAACTTTTTGATAATAATGTAGACTATTGCAGTATGCATATGTCGACAATTAAAAAATTTTTTTAGCGTAAATTTAATATCTTCTCTTGCAGATTTAATAGTATGGATTGGTATGTTATGTGTATTTAATTTAAATAATTATCTAGATTGAATCATATTTCAGTTTTTATTTCTAATATTAAAAGGAAAAAATAACTCTACTGAGGAATTCCCGCTTTGTTTAAATAATTTCATGTCTAAAAATATCCCCTTGTTAGCTTTTCATGGAATGTTTTTCAAGGTAAGATCAAATAATAATAATTTTTTCTATACTAAATGTTACAATGGATTCAAAGCTCTATCTAAATTATATTATACTGCAAAGTAATATTCTTAAGAAAAATTATAGATATTTTAAACTTAACGCTTGTTGTAAAATAATTTCATGTGTAAAAATATCAAGTAAAAGAAAAAAAAATATTCGTTTTAGCCTATCTATGTAAAAATTTCTTATTATTTTGTGAATGTATCTATGTAAAATTATATATCACGTTAAAAAACATAGCAAAACAATTTTAAAGTCCTGAAAATAAACCCTTCGACTAAAAATATTTAAAGTTTTGAAAAATATACTCAAAACCATGTATTAAATTTTCTAAGTTTCATTTTTAATCAATAGTTGACGTTATATTTATTTTTGATAATTAATTCTAGTAAATTCATAAAAATATTCGCTCTGTTATAGAATATAATTCAATGAACTTTTTGATAATAATGTAGACTATTGCAGTATGCATATGTCGACAATTAAAAAATTTTTTTAGCGTAAATTTAATATCTTCTCTTGCAGATTTAATAGTATGGATTGGTATGTTATGTGTATTTAATTTAAATAATTATCTAGATTGAATCATATTTCAGTTTTTATTTCTAATATTAAAAGGAAAAAATAACTCTACTGAGGAATTCCCGCTTTGTTTAAATAATTTCATGTCTAAAAATATCCCCTTGTTAGCTTTTCATGGAATGTTTTTCAAGGTAAGATCAAATAATAATAATTTTTTCTATACTAAATGTTACAATGGATTCAAAGCTCTATCTAAATTATATTATACTGCAAAGTAATATTCTTAAGAAAAATTATAGATATTTTAAACTTAACGCTTGTTGTAAAATAATTTCATGTGTAAAAATATCAAGTAAAAGAAAAAAAAATATTCGTTTTAGCCTATCTATGTAAAAATTTCTTATTATTTTGTAAATGTATCTATGTAAAATTATATATCACGTTAAAAAACATAGCAAAACAATTTTAAAGTCCTGAAAATAAACCCTTCGACTAAAAATATTTAAAGTTTTGAAAAATATACTCAAAACCATGTATTAAATTTTCTAAGTTTCATTTTTAATCAATAGATGACGTTATATTTATTTTTGATAATTAATTCTAGTAAATTCATAAAAATATTCGCTCTGTTATAGAATATAATTCAATGAACTTTTTGATAATAATGTAGACTATTGCAGTATGCATATGTCGACAATTAAAAAATTTTTTTAGCGTAAATTTAATATCTTCTCTTGCAGATTTAATAGTATGGATTGGTATGTTATGTGTATTTAATTTAAATAATTATCTAGATTGAATCATATTTCAGTTTTTATTTCTAATATTAAAAGGAAAAAATAACTCTACTGAGGAATTCCCGCTTTGTTTAAATAATTTCATGTCTAAAAATATCCCCTTGTTAGCTTTTCATGGAATGTTTTTCAAGGTAAGATCAAATAATAATAATTTTTTCTATACTAAATGTTACAATGGATTCAAAGCTCTATCTAAATTATATTATACTGCAAAGTAATATTCTTAAGAAAAATTATAGATATTTTAAACTTAACGCTTGTTGTAAAATAATTTCATGTGTAAAAATATCAAGTAAAAGAAAAAAAAATATTCGTTTTAGCCTATCTATGTAAAAATTTCTTATTATTTTGTGAATGTATCTATGTAAAATTATATATCACGTTAAAAAACATAGCAAAACAATTTTAAAGTCCTGAAAATAAACCCTTCGACTAAAAATATTTAAAGTTTTGAAAAATATACTCAAAACCATGTATTAAATTTTCTAAGTTTCATTTTTAATCAATAGTTGACGTTATATTTATTTTTGATAATTAATTCTAGTAAATTCATAAAAATATTCGCTCTGTTATAGAATATAATTCAATGAACTTTTTGATAATAATGTAGACTATTGCAGTATGCATATGTCGACAATTAAAAAATTTTTTTAGCGTAAATTTAATATCTTCTCTTGCAGATTTAATAGTATGGATTGGTATGTTATGTGTATTTAATTTAAATAATTATCTAGATTGAATCATATTTCAGTTTTTATTTCTAATATTAAAAGGAAAAAATAACTCTACTGAGGAATTCCCGCTTTGTTTAAATAATTTCATGTCTAAAAATATCCCCTTGTTAGCTTTTCATGGAATGTTTTTCAAGGTAAGATCAAATAATAATAATTTTTTCTATACTAAATGTTACAATGGATTCAAAGCTCTATCTAAATTATATTATACTGCAAAGTAATATTCTTAAGAAAAATTATAGATATTTTAAACTTAACGCTTGTTGTAAAATAATTTCATGTGTAAAAATATCAAGTAAAAGAAAAAAAAATATTCGTTTTAGCCTATCTATGTAAAAATTTCTTATTATTTTGTAAATGTATCTATGTAAAATTATATATCACGTTAAAAAACATAGCAAAACAATTTTAAAGTCCTGAAAATAAACCCTTCGACTAAAAATATTTAAAGTTTTGAAAAATATACTCAAAACCATGTATTAAATTTTCTAAGTTTCATTTTTAATCAATAGATAACGTTATATTTATTTTTGATAATTAATTCTAGTAAATTCATAAAAATATTCTCTCTGTTATAGAATATAATTCGCTGAACTTCCGACGATTCATAGCGTAACGGTATTACGTCGCTAAAAGTAGTCAGGTAATATTTCCTTAACGGGTTCAATTCCCATGGAAAATACTTTTAAAAAAATTTCTAAGTCCCAAAAATGTAGTTCTAGCTTTCAGCATTAGATGGCAGCACTGAAAAAAATATGCCCTGACCTCCAATCCTTGTACGAAATTTAGTTCCCTGTTTAACCGATAGGTGGCGCTCCGCAGAACACCTACTCCCTCTAAGATTCTGCTGAACTACAAGGTTCCACTCTTTCCCGCTAGGGGGCGATAGCAGCGCTGCCCTCTCCTGATTGGTCCAAATCGACCGCCAGGTGGCCAGCTGCACTCTGATTGGTCCACGTCACTCAGTTAGCTCCGCCCACTTTAAGCTCCTCCCCTTAATCCTGTTGCGGAACTGTCATTTTTATACTACTTCTGGACATTACAGCCACGGTGAACGATGCAACAATCGCCCAGCTTCCGTGTCTCACTCGTTAACTTTAAGAGAGTAGCTGGTAATAAAAGCGAAAGTGAGGAAAGCGGGGCGAAAAGGTAAAAAATCAACGAACAAGATTTAATTTTTCAGTTCGACTTTTCTCCTCCTCTTCCATCAGCATCTTCAAGTCTGATCTCCGAGGTAAATGTTGTACATAACATTTAATAAAACAAATTTATTGCAGTACATACTATTATATTGCGTTTTTATACAATGTTCGTCGTTTATAAGCACATTTTTCTTCTTTAAAAACATGTAACAAAAAAAATCGAGGTGCTTTGGGGAGCCCGGAACGAATTAATGGCATTCCATTCATTTGAATGGGGAAAATGGATTCGAGATACAACTATTTCGAGTTACGAGCTCCGTCATGGAACGAATTAAACTCGTAAGACGAGGTACCACTGTATATATATATATATAAGCATATTTTAGACTTAACACGTAATAATTACCCCGAAAGTCTATTCAAACACATAATTGGTTGTTTTAGTTTTAATGAATAGTTTGTTCTGTAGTTTGTTCTGTTTGTTCTGTTTGTTCTGTTTAATAAGTTTAACAAAATAATAAGAAAAATTAGAAAAAATAACTACTAAAATAAAAAATAAAAAATAAAATAAAAATCATAAGTAAAAATAAAAATAAGAATAAAAATAACTGTTGGTAATAATAATAAAAAACTAAATTAATAATGGCTTAATAGTCCTAATTTACAGTAACCATAGTATGTCAATAACTGAGTATCCATAATCTCCATGGTTGCAAGTTTTGTGACGTCAGTCATCTTGCGGTTACATGTTCTTAACTTCCACTCTGTCTAGCGTCAGGCTTGGTGTTCTCTGGTTAAGTAACTCTATATTGAATATTTTCAATTCTTCTGATTTTCATGGATTGTACGGTGTCTGAGTGTGTTTATTGTAAAGATCATACTCATCGGATACAATCCATTGGTTTTTAGACAGTATTGACACCGCTGACGAAGAGATACTGTCTAAAACCTCTTTCATACTTATCTTTTCATGTTATTAGTTCCTGGCTGCAAGTAGCTTTAGTGCTATTACTGGTATTCTCTTTCATCTATTTCCTATATATATATATATATATATATATATATATATATATATATATATATATATATATATATATATATATATATATATATATATATATACTAGCTGAAAACCCGCGCTTCACTACGGAGTACATTCAAATTAAATACAACGGTCAATGTATGCAATTCATGCCAAAAAAATAAATATATATATTTATAATAAATGCGAAAATCAATATATACAATTGATGTAGAAAAATATATATATATTTATTAAAAAGTCGTAAGGGATATTTTTATAGACAAAATAATGTCCAATCGTCTGCCTCATTAGCAAGAGAATTTTTTTTTTTTTGGTCTATTTAGTTGTTATGCACGTGACGATAAATTTATTTAAAGTACCAGAAAAAGAAATCACGTGATCGGCATTTAATAAAATAAATTCTAAAAATGAATCTTTAAAAATTCACCAAAAATCAGAAAATCGAGGTAAAGATTCGAAAAAGATTCCATTTTAAAGGAATTTTTAGGATGTTTCTTGCGATATAAATTTTATAACCCTCAAATTATTATTTTAAATGCAAACTTAAAAAAAGTTAC
>OU015499.1:168594974-168627824 GCA_907164885.2 Dolomedes plantarius
ACTTCGGTTGATTCAATTTTTAAAAGAAATTTGCAAACGTTTCCCCCAAAGAAGAGAAAAGAAAAAACACGACACGCGCGTCTAATTACTCGGAGCTTTTTACAAAGCAGCGTTTACGTGTTTGTATCAGCATTTTAATTTTCACTAATTAATATCGGTTACTGGAAATTCGATATGTTTTTGACTTCGCCCTTTTTTACTACTTTTTCGCCTTTTCTCCTTATTAATGAGTCGCATGGCTCCGGGGAACAATTAACCCGAATCTAGTTTTCGTCACAACTCAATCACGAACACTTGTTTCTGAAAATTTCCCGTTTCACTAAAAATGGCGATTTCAATTTTTTTTTTTTGTTTCTGCAAATAACGCGAATTGATAATGTAATATTAGTTTTCATTTTTGCACTTCCTTATAATTGCCGTTTTTAATTATTGTATCTTTTATTTTTTTTTCTTCTTCTTTGGGAGGTTTCTTTTACAATTTTAAACGTGGAAATTCCAAACCGCACGGAAAACTCGCTCCCACCCGAGGCTATTTGCATCCGAGCATAATTATCTTTTTACCCGGGCGAGTTTTTGTTCGGGATATTTTTATCGTTTTCGGAACCAAACGCGTTAATCAAAAGAATATTTCCCGGTTGCGTATGTATCTCCCTTTTTTTAATTACGTTTCGAATTAAAATGTTTAACTGCGAACCCCAAAAAACGCGGTTCCGAAAGGATTGGAAACGTGCGAAATGGGGATTATGGAATAAAAATTGTTGCACTCAAGAAATAATGATGGAATTTTTTTTTCTTTCTTTTCAGGGCTGAATTCTGAACCCGTGCGAGCATTTGCTTGTTAAAAGCGTAATTAACACTTAATGTCTGTCTTTCCTCTTTCACGTTGAGACAAAAAAAAAAAAAAAAAAAAAAAAAAAAAAAAAAAAAAAAAAAAAAAAAAAAAAAAACACGCGTGTCCAGAAACTCTGTTTTCTGGACTTTTATTAAACCCGACTTGTAATTTATTTATTTGTTTACTTCCTTATTAGAAAAATAATTACAACAAGATTATTGCATTCGGATGACGGAAAAAATTAATAAACCACAATGTTTAATGAACATGCGTTAAAAAGTGGAGAAATCCTATTCATATATATATATATATATATATATATATATATATATATATACAGTCGAACCTCCATATATCGAACTTCCTCATATCGAAATTTTCTATATATCGAACTCTTAGTAAATATCCAAGTTCATTACATAGAAAAACTGTTTCTATATATCGAATAAATCTCTATAAATCGAAATTTTTTTCAAGACATATTGGGAGATTTTATTCCACTTATTCCAATCTCCCAATTTTTGAAGTTTGAAACAATACGTAGTGGACTTCAATTCGCTGAAAATGTCCCTGATGAAGGTTTTAGTGGACTGAATAAATGCCAACATTTCTTTGATGAACTTTCTGTAAAACTGGCTGTTCAGCAAGATATTCATAGTTTTTTTTTAAAGAATGTAACTTTGATCATTATAACCACTGCCTGGATTATTGTTTTTTTAAATTTTTCATATTAATTCATTTTTTAATTATTAACTTTCATTTAATGCGATTCGCATATAAATTAGAAATGGAGTTTCGTATACGAAAATTAGCTTTAATTGTAATGTTTCAGGAGAATTATGATAAAACTAAGATCAATTCTATATATCGAAATTTCTATATATCGATTTTTTTTCCGGCAATTTGCTACTTCGATATATGGAGGTTCGACTGTATATAGATATAGATAGATAGACATATATATATATATATATATATATATATATATATATATATATATATATATATATATATATATATATATATATATAAACCGTAATAATTACCCAGTTAGTCTATCCAAAAACATAATTGGTTGTTTTTGTTTTAATGAATAGTTTGTTCTGTTGCATTAATAAGTTAAACATAAATAGGTTAAAATAAAAATAATAACTACTAAAAACAAAAATAAAAACATAAGAATAATAAAAAATAATTAACTAATAGTAGTAACTATAATAAAACTAAATAAATAAAGGAATAATAGTCTTAAAATAAGAAACCTAAGTAAGTCTGTAACTGAGTATCCACTACCTCAATGGTTGCAAGTTATGACGTCAGTCATCTTGCGGTTACAAGTTCTTAACTTCCACTCTGACTAGCGCCAGGCTTGGTGTTCTTTGGTTAAGTACTTTTACACAAATTCATTTATTATTCAATTCTTCTGTTAATAATGGATTGTACGGTGTCTGAGTGTGTTTATTTAATAGATCATACTCATCAGAAACAATCCATTGGTTTTTAGACAGTATTGACACCGCTGATGAAGAAATGCTGTCAAAAACCTTATTCATACTTTTCTTTACATGTTGGTTGTTCCTGGCAGCAAGTAGCTTTAGAGCTATTACTGATTTTCTCTTTCATCTTATTCTTATTTATATATATATATATATATATATATATATATATATATATATATATATATATATATATATTATGTAAAATATAAACAATAGAAATAAACAAAAATTAAAAATCAAGCATAGACTGCTAAATCACTTTAACATAAAGCATATCCTGTAAAGAAAACATTTTCAATAGAGGATAGCGCAGAAGCTTCATATCCCCATAACGAAAAAAACAAATAAATAATCCAACAGAGATAGATAAAAATAATACGAATATAGACAAGAAACAAACAAAAATCAAGCACTCTGGGCATCCACGCACCAACGGCAAGATTCTGTATAAGTGCCGGAACTGAACCGTAAAACAACAGAGGTAACCGACAGGTCTCGTCATCAGGGAGCCTAACCATGTCAGTTACCTCAAGGGGAACTTTCTGAATAGGATGCAGGTAAGCCCAAAAGACATCCCAAGGCCCCGAGTCCCCCAAGGAAGCAATAAGTCAAAAAAGAAAATGAAAAGACAAACACAACTTACAGTATGGGCTCAACGCACCTTACATGCAAGCACACAAAATCCTAATGCAAAATCAAAGACGCGTACACACCCCAATTCCGTAAGTAACGGTTATGGCGAAACAGCAGCCAATTCTATCCTAAAAATTACGTCATTGTAACATTACAATAGCGCCACCCCCCCATTACAGCCTAACCAAATGAAAACACAAATACTATTCTAAACATCTTTAAAAATTCCTGAGTCTAAATGCCATTTTTTTAAAAACTTTTAAATTGCCGAAATTTTTAGGGAAATCGTTTTTTCTTAAGTTTTCCTCGAAAATGCTACATGCCTCCAAAAAACCCCCCGGCGTTGTTACATATGTTTTTTATTCTGTAGAGTCGTGAGTAAAAAATATTATAATAAATTTTATAGTTTAAGTTGCTATGGAAATTGGTAAACGTAATATATAAATATTTATATAGAGGAGAAGGTGGAATTATGGACCCCCCTTTTGTTTTAGGCTCACTGCGTTCATACCAAAGACTGATTTTCATATTTTGGGGCTCTAACCTGTTCCATAACTCCTCCTCTAAACATCGTTAAGAGGATTTGCCGTTAAATCAAATTTTAAGATGTATACAATCACATAAGTGAAAAAAGTCAAAACTTGCAGGTGACCCAAAGTGGAGGGTAATAGGGACCCCCCCCCCACCTTTTTTTACCAAAAAATCCTTTATCTATTTATTAAATAGCTTGAAATAAAAAAAAGAGAAAAGTTTTCAAAAGAAAAAGTGAAAGAAAGAAAATATTGTTATTAAACGGTTGGACCATCAAATATTATCTATATAAAAAAAAAAACTTCAATTTTGGCGACAAAAGTTGCAAATCTAAAACTCAGCTTCGGCTCCGGTGCACACAGAATAAGTCCAGCGTAGGCACATCACGCAACGAATCTAAAGTTCTCCGAATGGGTCATCTTTGAATGCACCCTCGTAGAAGATGCACGATGCTTCTTGCAGGTCTGGGTAGGGATGCGACATCGATGTCGATGTTTTCAAAACATCGATTTATTGAAGCCGATATTTTTTTAACATCGATGTTTTGTGCTCGATGTTTTACGTTGTCTCGATGTTTTTCTTTAAATGAAAAAGTACCGTAATAAAAAAAAATTACCACGTAGCATAATTTTCACACTCAGTAAATGTAAGTCGGAATTCTGAAAAGGACGAATACAAAAGGGGGAATGATTCCTTAGCAAACGGACAAATGGCAATTAACAACCAATGAACCAATCAGAGCGCTTGGAATGTTCCTGACACTCCAGAACCTTCCATGGGGTTTTATTTTACAAATAGTATATACACGAGAGCAGCCATTTAAGTTTTTGTTTTGTTCTGGTTTTATATAAGTTGACGTTAATATTATTAGTAAGATGCCTCCCAAAAGTACCGTTCGGAAATATTTTTACGAAACCTCTGACAAATTGGCGAAATGCAATATTTGCCTTAAGTTCCTCAAAACTTCTGGCAATACCACGAATTTATCTGGACATTTGAAGGCAAAACATGGCGGTATTTACAACGAGAATTTCGAGTCATCAAAGTAGCCGAAAGCAACCAAGTTTTTGTCATTTGTGTCTGCCCAATCAGAGAGTAAAATTAAATCAGCCCCTCCCCCCCACGACTAACAGAAGTAACATTAATGTTAGAGGTTACTAAACCAGTTATAAAAAATGGATGTTCTAAAACATCGATGTTTGAAAACATCGATGGTTTCTGGACGATGTTTTAATATTGAATATCGATGTTTCAAAACATCGATGTTTTGCTATCGATGTCGCATCACTAGGTCTGGGCCATCTCTGCAAACATATGTGTTTGTATCCACTCAGAGAGATGAGCTCTTCCAATTGCTCAGGATGGGGCTCCATTCATAAGCTGATCCGTCAAGTTCTTACGAGGAAATATGATCGTTGGGGTGGGCACTCATGCAGCAGACCACGGTTACCAGAGATCCCCGTTCAGCTGTAGTCGGAGACGTTTGCACTTCAACCCGCGATGACTTTCGACTGAACCACACTTAAACCAGTCTCATCTACATTGAGGATTCTAGAAATCATTCCCAGAACACAATACTTCAAGCAAATAAGAAAACAGCCACCTCCTCACTCGTGGATCCTTCTGCTCGTGCATATGACGTCCCTGTAGGTTTCCTGATGGAAATTTGTCCTTTATGACGAGTGAGGCATCGGCTTAGCCAGTCTCTCCCTGCTGCTTCGTTTTATGACAGGGTGGGATATATAATTGCGTTCATCCAATTGGAACGCCAATTTCCTCACATCTTGTCGAGCGAGACCGTGAAATACTGACTTCATCTCTAGCAAATAGGCCGCTAACTCTTTTTCAATGTAATCTGGTAAAACAGGCTTCCTCCCTAGTTTTTGTGCCAGGTGATGGCCGAATGGCTGGGACACTGCCATTTGGTTCAGATCCTGTAGGTTCGAGTCCCACTGATGGCACGGATGTATGTAGCCGTTCGGAATTAGCTTTAAATTATAGGTCTCGGTATAATTTGCCTTTGTATAACAAAAGTTGACCGTAGCGCTCCAAATTAAAACCAAACCCTAGTTTTTGTATAACCAAATATGCTGTTGGCTTATCCACTTGTTAAGCCAATAATCTCAAAAGTTATTCTTGATTCACCAAAGACTCTGGCAGCCTCCTTTAGTCCCATTTCTCCGCATCTTAGCTTCTGGATAGCCTCAACCATTTTCAATCTATCCCAACTTCTTCTGCACACTACAGCGTCCTTGCCAGAGGGAGATTTCTTCTCAACTTGCATTCTTAGCTTCCAGAATAACCCAAAAGGATTACAGAACATGAAAATTAAAGATATCACAATGAAATCTTCTGTGAAACCGCATTTTCTCACGGAAATATTATTATTATATGATCCAAACCGGTTGTTGGTAATTTGGACCCGGGTCCATAGTTCAAACAACGCCATCTTGGAAACAAACTCGTTTTTCACATTATGAGTTACATCGATTTTAATTTCGAACTAGCTCAAAAGGAACTTCATGTCGTGTAGAATAAGACACAGGAATCAGTTTTTACAAAACATAGTAGTAGATATGTAAAATAATCACTTTTACTTTCCTCAGAAAAAGTTTGAAAACTCGAAAAACAAACAATTGGTTACAGGACGTTATACGTTAATGAACTGGGGTCAATGAGCTTGACTGTCCACTGCAGCCACCCATGGGCTCTAGATCATAGCTGTAATTACCGACTGCACCTCATTATCCAATTTATAAAATGGTCATATATTCGTTTCTTTTTGAGCGATCACTTTTTGTGGAAATGTCAAAAGGTTCACCCCTTTTTACCATCTATACTAATAAAGGGACAAGTGGATGTCGAGAGATCACGTGACCGTAACTCATCCGGGCGGGCCACTCCTCGAAAAAAAATGGCCGACAAATATACAGGAAAATCGGTGTATTTTTTTCTCATGAAAGTACATAAATGTTACATATTTGGAAAGAGCTTCGAAAACTGATAATTTTTTCTGCGTACACTTATACTGTTAATTCAATAGTTTTAGAGATATTTTCATTCTAAAATCACTCACTGCTGAGAAACCAAATCATCTGGTGCAGTGGTGCTGCCATCTGTCGGCAGCGACGGGAATGAAAATTGAAAGGAATTTATTCACTTGAATTTAATACATTGGTAGGCTTTTTTTTCTTTTGTGGGGCCCGAAGTACATAAATATGTTACACGGATGCCTTGAGCGTAGCTAGGCGAAGTCCGAGCCTAGCCGAGCGAAGCCCGGCTAGTGTTTTTATAAACTCGCTTTCTTGTTTGTGTGTGTGTTTGTCCGGTACAAATCTTGCAATCGATTTTTAACTCACTTCCCGACTAGCTAGACATTTGAAACTTTTGGAATAGCCCAGAACACGATGACAATGCATTCTTTTGATACTTTTAGCCATCTTTAAGCAGCATTGAATTCATTTTCAGTTCATTTTGTTTTGTAGACTGGTGCAGCCATCTAACGGCAGGGACGGGAACGAAAAGTGAAACTTCCAATCAACTTCATTTTCTTTCAAGTGGATGGGATAATTCATCCAAAAAATTTTAAAAAAGCATTTATTAATGCATAGAATTGTCAAGTTTATATGTTTCGACAGAAAATTAAAAAACATGGTGTATAAAAAGTTCTTTTTATCTTGAAATTATTTATAGTAGTGGCTTTTTTTTATAAAGAAAAATTGGCAACGGATTTTCGGACTTAACAGAAAAAAGAATGTGAATTCTGATATAAATGTGATATGTAAGCTGTCCAAAATTGTACATACGTTAATAAATTTTGTTTGGAAAAATGGAGAACCTACTGAATGAATTAATACTCAGGTAGATTATCGTAACATGCTGACACTAAAGACGTGATTGTTGCTGGTATGCTCACTTATTTTTCACTGAATTGAATATGGATTTAATTACTAAGCGACGCAAGCCAGTTAGGGATAGCTTCACGAAAACATATAATGCACTAGAAGAAATGTAAAAAGAAGTATTTATTAATACATAGACATGTCAAGTTTATATGATTCAACAGAAAATTTTAAAACATGGTATATAAAAAGTTCTTTTTATCTAGTCATAATTTCACGTTTTCACCTTTGAAAAAAAATTATTTTACTGTTCCATTTTTTATGCATTTTTGAAGGTTTTAACTTGCACGTCGTTATTCAAATGAGATAAAAAGACACAAATCAAAATATTTCAGAAAATCAGGTGTCCGTACATAACTTAATATTATCTTAAAACGGTAGGGACTCGTTATAACGAATGCCCATTATAACGATAGTTCCAATGTACACAGAGAAAAAAAAATTATTCGGTGAACCCACTTCTCCGTGTTCAAATCCACTGCACAGGGGAACTCGCTTTTGGTGAGTCGTACAACCCATGTGGGAAAGTGGGTTCTAGAGCCAAGATCCCAAGCGGGTTAGTTCACCCGCCACCAACTCACTAAAATGGGTTATACGACTCACTTTAAAGTGTGTCGAAAAACACACCAACGTGAGTAGACAAACTCTTCTTTCGAGTTCAATATCTCACTTTATTTTGGGTCATAAAACCCACGATTAATGAGTTTTTTTTTGCACCTGTCTTTATAACGACAGGTGCAAAACGTTTCTAATGGAATTTCGTGTAATATGTTTTTTGCAATCGTCTATAACGACCCTTCAGATCGTTTAATCCAATACCCCAATTCACTACTAAAACAATATCTTTGACCGAGATGGAAAATTGTTTTAAAAGCCTCTCCCGTTCGAGAAAGGCAAGGAACGATTTCTGATCTATTTCTTGGAAGCGAATGAAAATATTACCCAAGTTTTTGTGTTTTCATTAACTTTCACTGTCAGTTTTCATTTCAGAGAGGATCGTTCTCTTAAAGTTAACTACCTAGGTTCGGAACACTTTTGTTTTTTCAAAAATAGACAATACTGGACCACAATACATGTATTTTTAAGTTCAAATGGGATATCAAACCATGGAAACATATATAATTTTAATAACCCTTTCATAACATTTTAAAATTCAAGGAATTTTTTTTATCAATTTTTAGTACGAAGGAGGTCTTACGCCAGAAACCTTACACTCAATTCAACTCAATATATTTTAATTTCCTTTATACTATAGACTTCTGCGACATCTGTTACATCTTTCCCGAAGTCACAGTTTTACACTCTTTCCAAAAATCTCAGAAATATATCCCAAAAAGGGGGAGGGAACACCGATTTTTTTAAAATTATCTTATTATAAGTGCAGGGACCCATTTAATGATTTTACCTTTAGCTTACGGGGCCCATTTTTTCCGATTCCCTATTATGAACGGGAAATTTCATAACCCCTTACGGCCATTAAGGGGGTTATATATATATATATATATATATATATATATATATATATATATATATATATATTCATATATATATATGTCGGACTTAAGCGGGAACGAAATAATTATTCTAAATTTAAAGGGGGCTTAGTAATTAATTTATTGTCGTGGCGTAATTCGCCACTATTATCATATCTTGGTTCGAAATACATCGAGAGAAATCGGGGAAATTCCCTTTGGATTGATTGACATCTGTGGCCACGCCTATGGTTCATCTCCGGTGTATGCGTCACAGAGATCATGTAGGCATGCGCGGTGGTTTGGATGGAGAAAAACAATAGCGTGTAATCAGACGGCGGGATTTAATTCATTGCTAGTGGACGCGTGTCAGCTGGGTCCCTAATTTGAAAATGGCGAGAGCTCAAATATGCGCTACTTGGATCAGTGGTTGCTGGAAAGTGAAATAAATTGGATTGAGCTAGAACTATGTTCATTTATTGGATTTAGACTATTTACCACTCGCCACCAGTATTAACATGATGACTGTGAATTAATCTGAGAACATGCAAACCTCACGCCTGTCATATATATATATATACATGTATATATATATATATATATATATACATATATATGCATATATATATATATATATATTTATATATATATATATATATATATTCATATATATATATATATATATATATATATTCATATATATATATATATATATTTATATATATATATATATATATATATATATATATATGTGTGTGTGTAAGTAATGTACTGGACAACCCAAGGAAAAGACTGGTGTCCAGCACATCACAAGGGATGATGATGTAGTCGTGGCTCGAGTAAAAGACGCGGCAAGTTACGGCAAGTTATTTTTTCCAATGTGGAGGCACTTGTCGTCAAACATTCGCCTATACTACTCCGCAATTTTACTGCCCATTTTATTGTGGGGGCACCATTACCCCCTATATGGTGATGAAAGTGAAATCATAGAGATCCAACTATGGAAAAATGAGATCCTCTTTAAGATCTTTGCTCTATATATCCCCCTAATAGTAAACCAGACTGATCGAGGATTGCGGCATCTTCTAAGACAATCCTAATTGGAGACATGAACGCACATTCAAGTAGATGGGGATATAGTCACCCAAATGCAGCTGGATTGGAATTTGAAGATCTCCTCAATTCCAACCCTCTCGAGCTTATTTATGAACCAGATCACCCACCTACGTACATCCATTATAACGGATCTGGCATATCCTTATAATAGTTGCCGTGTTCTGTAGTCGACTCTGTCCGTAACGCGTCCGGAGCGACCACCTCATATCCATCCATTTGGCATCCATTTTGTTTTATGAGTTAGGCTTAACAAGTTAAAAGTAAAGTTCAAAAAGATTATTTGCCAACTAAACCCAAATAATTGTAATTAAAACAGCGTAATATCGACACAAATCAACTTTATTTCGATCAATTTTATTTCAAAATTATCTCTTCATTAGAGAATTATCTCTTTTCCGCCACCTTTCGCGTTATCATAGTGTTACTCAGAACTTGAAAATGTAAACACAAGTGAGTCATTCATTCACCGTGATTCGTTAATTTAAGAAAAATTGAATCAGAATTTTTTTCATAGTAAAACAGGTTTTCATTATTTTAACCATATATAATATATATATTTTAATATATACTATATATTTTTTAATACATAATATATAATATATATTACAATACAGTATTACAATTTAATATTACAATAATGTCGAATTTAGTTGCAAATTTGACGCATGCGCAGTGATATGTTCCAAACTGTACGTCACAAAAGCTAGCCGGTTCAAAAGGCCAAATCTTCAGTATACAGATTTTTTGCATTTACAACACATGGAATTTTATATATTCCACATCTAATACGTGTTTAGTAACGATTCAATAACTTTGTATGATTTTTAATCAGAATTTCTTTAGTTTATATATATTATTTTTGCTTAATATATATTTATACATATATTTATATATTTATACATATATATATATATATATATATATTTAACAATATATAATATATGTACATTAAATTGAAATGCACATGCAAAAATTTTTTGCATGTGAATAATTTGCATGATATTTTAATCTGATTTTCTTTATACATTTTATTTTTGCTTAATATATTTATACATAGCCTATTTATACATATATATAGCATAAGATATAATGTCATTATATATATGTATATTAAATATATATATGTACATTAAATATATTCAGGTGCAAAAATTTTTTGCATGTGAATAATTTGCATGATATTTTAATCTGATTTTCTTTATATATTTTATTTTTGCTTAATATATTTATACATAGCCTATTTATACATATATATAGCATAAGATATAATGTCATTATATATATGTATATTAAATATATATATGTACATTAAATATATTCAGGTGCAAAAATTTTTTGCACGTGAATAATTTGCATGATATTTTAATCTGATTTTCTTTATATATTTTATTTTTGCTTAATATATTTATACATAGCCTATTTATACATATATATAGCATAACATATAATATATGTACATTAAATTGAAATACACGTGCAAAAATTTTTTACACGTGAATAATTTGTATGATATTTTAATCTGATTTTCTTTATATATTTTATTTTTGCTTAATATATTTATACATAGCCTATTTATACATATATATAGCATAATATATAATATATGTACATTAAATTGAAATACACGTGCAAAAATTTTTTGCACGTGAATAATTTGCATGATATTTTAATCCGATTTTCTTTATATATTGTATTTTTGCTTAATATATTTATACTTAGCCTATTTATACATATATATAGCATAAGATATAATATATGTACATTAAATTGAAATACACATGCAAAAATTATTTGCACGTGAATAATTTGCATGATATTTTAATCTGATTTTATTTATATATTTTATTTTTGTTTAATATATTTATACATAGCCTATTTATACATATATATAGCATAATACATGATTATATAAAATATTTATATTACATTGAAATAGATTGAATTAGCAGTATTGTTTCTAAATATCTGGCTGCATTAGTTAGACTGTACAAGTCGGATTTTAAAATCAGCTGCAAGCATGCTTTTTTTTCCAAGAACGTTTTTTTTAATTATAAACTTCAATATTTTTTAAAAAAAACCTCACTGTAATAATTTTTAGTAAAGCATTCTATTGCGATGATAGTGTATCTTTTAAGGTGACTGCCTACGTTGAAAATTTCATTTTTTGACTATTTTGGTCAATTTTATTTTTTCCAGGAATCGTGCAATTCAATCTTTTCTCTTTTCAAAACCGTTTGGATTTTCATTCTACATCAATTAGAAGCAGAGTTATAGCTATTTTAAAAAATGTGTGCTACAAAATTGAAGTGGCAAACAACTTGAACTGAGTTTTTCTCAGAATTATGTTTTTAGCACAAATCTTTACCGTTATCATGATATTTCACACAATAATACATATAATTTGATAAAATTTTCGGGAAATGTTTTAGATGCTATTGTTAATGAAATGACGCTGAATAATTGATGCATAATAATAAATAGTTAAATAGTTTTTGTTTGGGCAGCAGCCTATGCCGAAATTTTGTGGGGGGGGGGGGGGGGTTACTATGAAAAAGTAGTTTTGAGCAATCAGTGCAGAGCTTGAACCTATTTAAGTAATATATGTAATCAGAAAAAATGGGGGGGGGGGGGTTAACCCCCATCAACCCCTCCCCTGCATACGCCACTGTGTTTGGAGCTGTTTTTATAAGGATAGGAATGATGAATCGGGGGATATTTTCATATTGCAACATTTTTGTATTTTAAAATTTCTCTTAGATTGTGGGTCATTTAAGATAACTGTCATATGTGTCGTATTTTAGCTAATTTTCATTGAAAATTACTTCAAATTGACCAATTTATAAAAAAGTATGGTATTTACTGGCAAGTTTTGTTTATTTTTTAATTTTCAAGTGCTATTTTACCATAAAAAACAAAAAAATCTTTAAAAAATGATTTTTAAAAAAAATTGGCTCCAAATGTAGGCAGTCACCTTAAAACAATATTTCAGGTGATTATAAGGGGACATTTTATTATTTTGTTTTGTGCCACTTTCTCGAATTATATTACTTTATTTTTCAGATCTAATAAAAAAAGTATTAAAAAATTTCACCTTCAAATTAGAAAACAATTTAAAATTAACAAATCAGACAGCAAACATTCAAGTAAATTTCAATGTTCTAAATTGCAACACATCAGGTTGCAAAACAGTATATTATTTTCTAATATTCACGTTTTTACATGTACTATCTACGGTATGTACTGTATAGTAGTGTGCTTTTCAGAGCGAATACCTAACATAACGGCAAAATTTTCTTAAATTTTTAAAAGTCTGTAATTTTCCGATACCTTTCACGTTTTCATAGCGTTTCAATTAAATTAATAACAAGTATTCATTTTATATATTCGGGACATGAAAATGTAAACATGAAGTTAGTCATTCATTCATTTTTTTTTTTTATAAGATGAATGAATGACTAACTTCATGTTTACATTTTTACAGAATATTATTTTCTAATATTCTGTAAAAATTTCTTATATTTTAACAAGGTTATGAATCTTTTTTTTATTGGAACTGTTCAATTACTTACCATCAAGTTTTGACAGGTACTATCTACGGTATGTACTGTATAGTAGTGTGCTTTTCAGAGCGAATACCTAACATAACGGCAAAATTTTCTTAAATTTTTAAAAGTCGGTAAATTTTCCAATACCTTTCATGTTTTCATAGCGTTTCAATTAAATTAATAACAAGTATTCATTTTATATATTCGGGACTTGAAAATGTAAACATGAAGTTAGTCATTCATTCATCACGTTTTTACATGTACTATCTACGGTATGTACTGTATAGTAGTGTGCTTTTCAGAGCGAATACCTAACATAACGGCAAAATTTTCTTAAATTTTTAAAAGTCTGTAATTTTCCGATACCTTTCACGTTTTCATAGCGTTTCAATTAAATTAATAACAAGTATTCATTTTATATATTCGGGACATGAAAATGTAAACATGAAGTTAGTCATTCATTCATCTTTTTTTTTTTTTTATATATATATATATTTATATTTTAACCATACTAGCCACTGCGTGACCAGCATGGTCACTTTTAGTTTTAAATTTCCTTTTGCAAAACAACGCAACTGAAAGTGACATATGTAAGGAATGTTACAATTACCTGTCATCATAAATATATGTTGTTAAGGGGTATTCTCTATTAAGCTGATTCTAAAACATCGTGATCAAAAAATGTGAATTTCCATTACCTTAGAACAGAGTTAAAGATAAGACTGAGAAAGCCCACATCAATGATTTTAAAAATTACATCCCTCTTTGTATGTACTATTTTTCAAAATTAAGATATCTATACTTTATCATTACAACAAATAAGAAATTGCAGGGGGAAAATTTGAAATATAGTGTTGATTACATCACTCTCTGTATGCATTACTGTTAACAATTCAGATATCTACACTTAATCATATTAAATAATAAATTGCTGGGAAAATTTCTTCATTTATAAAATGGAGCAAAAATTCAGCAATTTTTCAAAATTAAGATATCTACACTTTACCATTACAAGAAATAAGAAATTGTTGGGGGGAAATTTTAAATACAGTGTTGATTACATCACTCTCTGTATGTATTACTGTTCACAATTCAGATATCTACACTTAATCATATTAAATAATAAATTCTTGGGAAAATTTCCTCACTTATAAAATGGAGCAAAAATTCAGCAAGTACTTAAAATATAGTGTGGATTTCAACTATGATATTCATAAAACTTCTTGATATACAGATTTGAGTATTTCAAAAGTAGGAGATACTAAAGCGACAGAATCAAAAGAATGGATTCTAGATAAACCTACATACAACTGTCCATGGTTAAACACTGGATTTGATAGGTCTAAACATGTATTGTCAAAAGATCAGCGGTTGTAACTTATGCGGCCACTACACACACGCGGTTTTAAATTGCGGACAGCCGCTGTTTACATCCGGTAGTTGCAGCCGTTGCCATTCGAAGTATAGAAATATCGTAGATTTTTGTGCCGCATACCTACGCGTTTTATATATAGGGATTATTTTAACCAGATATTACAATAATATCAAATTTTGTATTTTCGGAAAGTTGCAAACTCGGTGCATGGATAGTGGTATGTTCAAAAATGTCTGTACGGTAGCTTGCTTTTCAAAGCGAATACATAATATAACCGCAAAATATTCTTACATTTTTTAAGTGTTTTATTGAATATTTCTAAATTACCAGCACGCGTGGCTTTCATATGAATTTCTAATATTTTAATAAGGTTATGAACCCTTTTTTTTATTGGAATGTTTACTTAATAACCGTCAAGTTTTGACGGGTACCATCTAGTATACATATAAAAACTTAAAACTCACGGCGAAACAGTCCGATGTGGACCAGGGCCGGCGGTACCCATCTCCGCTTTCGTAACCGTGGGCTTGGGGTGCCATACAGCATATGTCTCAGTCAGGCGGTCAACCTGACGTGGGAATCCCAGAGTTTAGCTCCCAAGCATGCTTGGTCCTCATTTTATCGACCCACTGAAGAGATGAAAGGCTGAGTCGACCTTGCCCAGTCACAGGGTTGAACCCTGGACCTGTGGGATGGCAGCTTGACGCTTTTAACCACTACGCCACCGGGCTTCAATACCTGGTATTAAATGCCTATTATTTGCTGATGATTTGGTAATATGGACTCAAGCACCAAAACGTTGCGCAAAAGACCTTATTGAAAATCGATTAAACAAGGCGCTACAGGCCCTCTCAGATTTGAGCGATGAAAATAATATGACTGTTAATCTGGATAAGACAGCTTCACAGTCCTTTTCTCTATCTCATAAGGCTTTTCTCCCAGATCTTCAGTACAAGAATAGTTTGATTGCCAATACAGATAAATTCACCTACCTGGAACTGACTTTTGATAATAAGTTAAGTTGGGAACTCCATGTGGAACGGCTCATCGAGCGCGTTACAAATAGATTTAATGTCCTTAAGCGTCTGGCAGGTTGTAAATGGGGGAGTGCCCGGTCTACCCTCAACACTACATATAATACATTTATCCTCCCTTTAATGACTTATTGCTGTGAGGTCCTCATCACAGCCCCACAACTGGTGATCAACAAACTCCGAGTTCTGCAAAATCCAGCTCTCCGCTTGATTACAGGTGCTGTGAAGTCTTCGCCGATCGATGCGATGCTAATCCTGACAGAAAATAAACCTTCCCAAGATATTATGAAGGAGAGCGCTTTGGTCCTCTATGAAAAGCTTCTGAGAATCGATGGAAGTAGAATCGATGGAAGAAAATGGAATCTGAGAATCGATGGAATCGTAGTCTCTCCAACTGGAAAGACTACATGGTCAAGCCTAGACAGCTTAAAACCCAGAATGGATTTATCCAGAAAGTTCCAGACATTAGAAAGGATATTGTTCTCCCGGGTCATGCTCAACTTCTTATGAAACCTAGAAACCCCTTGGAAATAACTAATGTCGAAACAAAATTGGATCTAATTGAAACCATCTATAGGAAAAGAGATGTCGCACCTAGTATCCTAAGAAGTCTCACCCTGGAGACCATTGCGGTTAGATACCCACCTAAAATTGGCTGCACATTTTTACTGATGGATCTCAATTCGACTGCCATTTTAATGTAGGGGCTGGTGTCTTTTCGGACCTCTTTTCTTTCTACGCCCCAGCAGGATACGTTGGTACAGTCTTCGATGGTGAAGTGGTTGCCGAGAGCATAGCCTTACGGCAGCTGCTGGCTCTTCAACACAAATTTGAAAATGCAGTCCTCTTTTCGTACTCACAGGCAGCCATTCAATCAATCCGCTCTGTTCAACTCCCCCTGACACCTGAGATCTCTCGATGTCAAGAGCTTTTGAGAAGTTTGAATTTGAGGGGAAAACGAATCGTTCTCCAATGGGTGCCTGCTCATTCTGGTGTCTGGGGTAATGAACAAGCAGATTCCCTTGCAAAAAAGGGCTCGAATATACTACAGTACAACATCCACATACATCAACTTCCTTTTGGATAATAAAACTGCGTCCTGAAAAATCTATGTAAAACCAACTCATTGAGGGATCTTCAGACTCGCACAGACCTAAAAAGTTGGGGGAGGGGGAGCCCTTCTTCAATTCCCGACAAAGCTAGACGTGATGCAGTTGCGGCCTTCCGTTTATCTACGGGCCATGATTGTCTCTCTGCACACCTACAACGTATAGGCCTTTTTGTCCACTTTGTGATAATGGAGAAGAGATGGACGGGGACCACTTGCTTCGATGTGGGCTCTCCGTGGACACATTGTGTTCTCAAGATATTGGGAAGCAACAGAACCTTTAAGTTACGGCTTAGAAACGGGATGCTAGAGTTCCGTGCGCGGGTAGAAAAGCCGACGCAATCGAAAACTTTCGGATCGTGCGGTAATTAGAATAATTACGGCGGTAAGTCAAAATCGCACCTTCGTATTATGAGCTGAAAAGCATCTTCAGAATCGAATGCGAGGCTAACTAAAAAAATTACCGTCCGAATTTAATTAAATTGCAGATACGGCACGTACCCCCGAGCAAATGAAAGGGGGCAGTGCAATTTACTTTCTATTTTTATTATTTTTCGAGATTTTACCACTACTCGTTTTTCGCACTATAGCCGCCATAGGGACCGAACGTTGCGAAAATTGAATTGGTCCTAGCTCCTTCAATTTTTAAGTTACGGCTTAGAAACGGGATGCTAGAGTTCCGTGCGCGGGTAGAAAAGCCGACGCAATCGAAAACTTTCGGATCGTGCGGTAATTAGAATAATTACGTCGGTAAGTCAAAATCGCACCTTCGTATTATGAGCTGAAAAGCATCTTCAGAATCGAATGCGAGGCTAACTAAAAAAATTACGGTCCGAATTTCATAAAATTGCAGATACGGCACGTACCCACGAGCAAATGAAAGGGGGCAGTGCAATTTACTTTCTATTTTTATTATTTTTCGAGATTTTACCACTACTCGTTTTTCGCACTATAGCCGCCATAGGGACCGAACGTTGCGAAAATTGAATTGATCCTAGCTCCTTCAATTTTTAAGTTACGGCTTAGAAACGGGATGCTAGAGTTCCGTGCGCGGGTAGAAAAGAAAACGAAATCGAAAACATTCGGATCGTGCGGTAATTAGAATAATTACGGCGGTAAGTCAAAATCGCACCTTCGTATTATGAGCTGAAAAGCATCTTCAGAATCGAATGCGAGGCTAACTAAAAAAATTACCGTCCGAATTTCATTAAATTGCAGATACGGCACGTACCCCCGAGCAAATGAAAGGGGGCAGTGCAATTTACTTTCTATTTTTATTATTTTTCGAGATTTTACCACTACTCGTTTTTCGCACTATAGCCGCCATAGGGACCGAACGTTGCGAAAATTGAATTGGTCCTAGCTCCTTCAATTTTTAAGTTACGGCTTAGAAACGGGATGCTAGAGTTCCGTGCGCGGGTAGAAAAGCCGACGTAATCGAAAACTTTCGGATCGTGCGGTAATTAGAATAATTACGGCGGTAAGTCAAAATCGCACCTTCGTATTATGAGCTGAAAAGCATCTTCAGAATCGAATGCGAGGCTAACTAAAAAAATTACCGTCCGAATTTAATTAAATTGCAGATACGGCACGTACCCCCGAGCAAATGAAAGGGGGCAGTGCAATTTACTTTCTATTTTTATTATTTTTCGAGATTTTACCACTACTCGTTTTTCGCACTATAGCCGCCATAGGGACCGAACGTTGCGAAAATTGAATTGGTCCTAGCTCCTTCAATTTTTAAGTTACGGCTTAGAAACGGGATGCTAGAGTTCCGTGCGCGGGTAGAAAAGCCGACGCAATCGAAAACTTTCGGATCGTGCGGTAATTAGAATAATTACGGCGGTAAGTCAAAATCGCACCTTCGTATTATGAGCTGAAAAGCATCTTCAGAATCGAATGCGAGGCTAACTAAAAAAATTACCGTCCGAATTTAATTAAATTGCAGATACGGCACGTACCCCCGAGCAAATGAAAGGGGGCAGTGCAATTTACTTTCTATTTTTATTATTTTTCGAGATTTTACCACTACTCGTTTTTCGCACTATAGCCGCCATAGGGACCGAACGTTGCGAAAATTGAATTGGTCCTAGCTCCTTCAATTTTTAAGTTACGGCTTAGAAACGGGATGCGAGAGTTCCGTGCGCGGGTAGAAAAGCCGACGCAATCGAAAACTTTCGGATCGTGCGGTAATTAGAATAATTACGGCGGTAAGTCAAAATCGCACCTTCGTATTATGAGCTGAAAAGCATCTTCAGAATCGAATGCGAGGCTAACAAAAAAAATTACCGTCCGAATTTAATTAAATTGCAGATACGGCACGTACCCCCGAGCAAATGAAAGGGGGCAGTGCAATTTACTTTCTATTTTTATTATTTTTCGAGATTTTACCACTACTCGTTTTTCGCACTATAGCCGCCATAGGGACCGAACGTTGCGAAAATTGAATTGGTCCTAGCTCCTTCAATTTTTAAGTTACGGCTTAGAAACGGGATGCTAGAGTTCCGTGCGCGGGTAGAAAGGCCGACGCAATCGAAAACTTTCGGATCGTGCGGTAATTAGAATAATTACGGCGGTAAGTCAAAATCGCACCTTCGTATTATGAGCTGAAAAGCATCTTCAGAATCGAATGCGAGGCTAACTAAAAAAATTACCGTCCGAATTTAATTAAATTGCAGATACGGCACGTACCCCCGAGCAAATGAAAGGGGGCAGTGCAATTTACTTTCTATTTTTATTATTTTTCGAGATTTTACCACTACTCGTTTTTCGCACTATAGCCGCCATAGGGACCGAACGTTGCGAAAATTGAATTGGTCCTAGCTCCTTCAATTTTTAAGTTACGGCTTAGAAACGGGATGCTAGAGTTCCGTGCGCGGGTAGAAAAACCGACGCAATCGAAAACTTTCGGATCGTGCGGTAATTAGAATAATTACGGCGGTAAGTCAAAATCGCACCTTCGTATTATGAGCTGAAAAGCATCTTCAGAATCGAATGCGAGGCTAACTAAAAAAATTACCGTCCGAATTTAATTAAATTGCAGATACGGCACGTACCCCCGAGCAAATGAAAGGGGGCAGTGCAATTTACTTTCTATTTTTATTATTTTTCGAGATTTTACCACTACTCGTTTTTCGCACTATAGCCGCCATAGGGACCGAATGTTGCGAAAATTGAATTGGTCCTAGCTCCTTCAATTTTTAAGTTACGGCTTAGAAACGGGATGCTAGAGTTCCGTGCGCGGGTAGAAAAGCCGACGCAATCGAAAACTTTCGGATCGTGCGGTAATTAGAATAATTACGGCGGTAAGTCAAAATCGCACCTTCGTATTATGAGCTGAAAAGCATCTTCAGAATCGAATGCGAGGCTAACTAAAAAAATTACCGTCCGAATTTAATTAAATTGCAGATACGGCACGTACCCCCGAGCAAATGAAAGGGGGCAGTGCAATTTACTTTCTATTTTTATTATTTTTCGAGATTTTACCACTACTCGTTTTTCGCACTATAGCCGCCATAGGGACCGAACGTTGCGAAAATTGAATTGGTCCTAGCTCCTTCAATTTTTAAGTTACGGCTTAGAAACGGTATGCTAGAGTTCCGTGCGCGGGTAGAAAAGCCGACGCAATCGAAAACTTTCGGATCGTGCGGTAATTAGAATAATTACGGCGGTAAGTCAAAATCGCATCTTCGTATTATGAGCTGAAAAGCATCTTCAGAATCGAATGCGAGGCTAACTAAAAAAATTACCGTCCGAATTTAATTAAATTGCAGATACGGCACGTACCCCCGAGCAAATGAAAGGGGGCAGTGCAATTTACTTTCTATTTTTATTATTTTTCGAGATTTTACCACTACTCGTTTTTCGCACTATAGCCGCCATAGGGACCGAACGTTGCGAAAATTGAATTGGTCCTAGCTCCTTCAATTTTTAAGTTACGGCTTAGAAACGGGATGCTAGAGTTCCGTGCGCGGGTAGAAAAGCCGACGCAATCGAAAACTTTCGGATCGTGCGGTAATTAGAATAATTATGGCGGTAAGTCAAAATCGCACCTTCGTATTATGAGCTGAAAAGCATCTTCAGAATCGAATGCGAGGCTAACTAAAAAAATTACCGTCCGAATTTAATTAAATTGCAGATACGGCACGTACCCCCGAGCAAATGAAAGGGGGCAGTGCAATTTACTTTCTATTTTTATTATTTTTCGAGATTTTACCACTACTCGTTTTTCGCACTATAGCCGCCATAGGGACCGAACGTTGCGAAAATTGAATTGGTCCTAGCTCCTTCAATTTTTAAGTTACGGCTTAGAAACGGGATGCTAGAGTTCCGTGCGCGGGTAGAAAAGCCGACGCAATCGAAAACTTTCGGATCGTGCGGTAATTAGAATAATTACGGCGGTAAGTCAAAATCGCACCTTCGTATTATGAACTGAAAAGCATCTTCAGAATCGAATGCGAGGCTAACTAAAAAAATTACCGTCCGAATTTAATTAAATTGCAGATACGGCACGTACCCCCGAGCAAATGAAAGGGGGCAGTGCAATTTACTTTCTATTTTTATTATTTTTCGAGATTTTACCACTACTCGTTTTTCGCACTATAGCCGCCATAGGGACCGAACGTTGCGAAAATTGAATTGGTCCTAGCTCCTTCAATTTTTAAGTTACGGCTTAGAAACGGGATGCTAGAGTTCCGTGCGCGGGTAGAAAAGCCGACGCAATCGAAAACTTTCGGATCGTGCGGTAATTAGAATAATTACGGCGGTAAGTCAAAATCGCACCTTCGTATTATGAGCTGAAAAGCATCTTCAGAATCGAATGCGAGGCTAACTAAAAAAATTACCGTCCGAATTTAATTAAATTGCAGATACGGCACGTACCCCCGAGCAAATGAAAGGGGGCAGTGCAATTTACTTTCTATTTTTATTATTTTTCGAGATTTTACCACTACTCGTTTTTCGCACTATAGCCGCCATAGGGACCGAACGTTGCGAAAATTGAATTGGTCCTAGCTCCTTCAATTTTTAAGTTACGGCTTAGAAACGGGATGCTAGAGTTCCGTGCGCGGGTAGAAAAGCCGACGCAATCGAAAACTTTCGGATCGTGCGGTAATTAGAATAATTACGGCGATAAGTCAAAATCGCACCTTCGTATTATGAGCTGAAAAGCATCTTCAGAATCGAATGCGAGGCTAACTAAAAAAATTACCGTCCGAATTTAATTAAATTGCAGATACGGCACGTACCCCCGAGCAAATGAAAGGGGGCAGTGCAATTTACTTTCTATTTTTATTATTTTTCGAGATTTTACCACTACTCGTTTTTCGCACTATAGCCGCCATAGGGACCGAACGTTGCGAAAATTGAATTGGTCCTAGCTCCTTCAATTTTGAAGTTACGGCTTAGAAACGGGATGCTAGAGTTCCGTGCGCGGGTAGAAAAGCCGACGCAATCGAAAACTTTCGGATCGTGCGGTAATTAGAATAATTACGGCGGTAAGTCAAAATCGCACCTTCGTATTATGAGCTGAAAAGCATCTTCAGAATCGAATGCGAGGCTAACTAAAAAAATTACCGTCCGAATTTAATTAAATTGCAGATACGGCACGTACCCCCGAGCAAATGAAAGGGGGCAGTGCAATTTACTTTCTATTTTTATTATTTTTCGAGATTTTACCACTACTCGTTTTTCGCACTATAGCCGCCATAGGGACCGAACGTTGCGAAAATTGAATTGGTCCTAGCTCCTTCAATTTTTAAGTTACGGCTTAGAAACGGGATGCTAGAGTTCCGTGCGCGGGTAGAAAAGCCGACGCAATCGAAAACTTTCGGATCGTGCGGTAATTAGAATAATTACGGCGGTAAGTCAAAATCGCACCTTCGTATTATGAGCTGAAAAGCATCTTCAGAATCGAATGCGAGGCTAACTAAAAAAATTACCGTCCGAATTTAATTAAATTGCAGATACGGCACGTACCCCCGAGCAAATGAAAGGGGGCAGTGCAATTTACTTTCTATTTTTATTATTTTTCGAGATTTTACCACTACTCGTTTTTCGCACTATAGCCGCCATAGGGGCCGAACGTTGCGAAAATTGAATTGGTCCTAGCTCCTTCAATTTTTAAGTTACGGCTTAGAAACGGGATGCTAGAGTTCCGTGCGCGGGTAGAAAAGCCGACGCAATCGAAAACTTTCGGATCGTGCGGTAATTAGAATAATTACGGCGGGAAGTCAAAATCGCACCTTCGTATTATGAGCTGAAAAGCATCAAATGCGAGGCTAACTAAAAAAATTACCGTCCGAATTTAATTAAATTGCAGATACGGCACGTACCCCCGAGCAAATGAAAGGGGGCAGTGCAATTTACTTTCTATTTTTATTATTTTTCGAGATTTTACCACTACTCGTTTTTCGCACTATAGCCGCCATAGGGACCGAACGTTGCGAAAATTGAATTGGTCCTAGCTCCTTCAATTTTTAAGTTACGGCTTAGAAACGGGATGCTAGAGTTCCGTGCGCGGGTAGAAAAGCCGACGCAATCGAAAACTTTCGGATCGTGCGGTAATTAGAATAATTACGGCGGTAAGTCAAAATCGCACCTTCGTATTATGAGCTGAAAAGCATCGAATGCGAGGCTAACTAAAAAAATTACCGTCCGAATTTAATTAAATTGCAGATACGGCACGTACCCCCGAGCAAATGAAAGGGGGCAGTGCAATTTACTTTCTATTTTTATTATTTTTCGAGATTTTACCACTACTCGTTTTTCGCACTATAGCCGCCATAGGGACCGAACGTTGCGAAAATTGAATTGGTCCTAACTCCTTCAATTTTTAAGTTACGGCTTAGAAACGGGATGCAAGAGTTCCGTGCGCGGGTAGAAAAGCCGACGCAATCGAAAACTTTCGGATCGTGCGGTAATTAGAATAATTACGGCGGTAAGTCAAAATCGCACCTTCGTATTATGAGCTGAAAAGCATCTTCAGAATCGAATGCGAGGCTAACTAAAAAAATTACCGTCCGAATTTAATTAAATTGCAGATACGGCACGTACCCCCGAGCAAATGAAAGGGGGCAGTGCAATTTACTTTCTATTTTTATTATTTTTCGAGATTTTACCACTACTCGTTTTTCGCACTATAGCCGCCATAGGGACCGAACGTTGCGAAAATTGAATTGGTCCTAGCTCCTTCAATTTTTAAGTTACGGCTTAGAAACGGGATGCTAGAGTTCCGTGCGCGGGTAGAAAAGCCGACGCAATCGAAAACTTTCGGATCGTGCGGTAATTAGAATAATTACGGCGGGAAGTCAAAATCGCACCTTCGTATTATGAGCTGAAAAGCATCTTCAGAATCGAATGCGAGGCTAACTAAAAAAATTACCGTCCGAATTTAATTAAATTGCAGATACGGCACGTACCCCCGAGCAAATGAAAGGGGGCAGTGCAATTTACTTTCTATTTTTATTATTTTTCGAGATTTTACCACTACTCGTTTTTCGCACTATAGCCGCCATAGGGACCGAACGTTGCGAAAATTGAATTGGTCCAAGCTCCTTCAATTTTTAAGTTACGGCTTAGAAACGGGATGCTAGAGTTCCGTGCGCGGGTAGAAAAGCCGACGCAATCGAAAACTTTCGGATCGTGCGGTAATTAGAATAATTACGGCGGTAAGTCAAAATCGCACCTTCGTATTATGAGCTGAAAAGCATCTTCAGAATCGAATGCGAGGCTAACTAAAAAAATTACCGTCCGAATTTAATTAAATTGCAGATACGGCACGTACCCCCGAGCAAATGAAAGGGGGCAGTGCAATTTACTTTCTATTTTTATTATTTTTCGAGATTTTACCACTACTCGTTTTTCGCACTATAGCCGCCATAGGGACCGAACGTTGCGAAAATTGAATTGGTCCTAGCTCCTTCAATTTTGAAGTTACGGCTTAGAAACGGGATGCTAGAGTTCCGTGCGCGGGTAGAAAAGCCGACGCAATCGAAAACTTTCGGATCGTGCGGTAATTAGAATAATTACGGCGGTAAGTCAAAATCGCACCTTCGTATTATGAGCTGAAAAGCATCTTCAGAATCGAATGCGAGGCTAACTAAAAAAATTACCGTCCGAATTTAATTAAATTGCAGATACGGCACGTACCCCCGAGCAAATGAAAGGGGGCAGTGCAATTTACTTTCTATTTTTATTATTTTTCGAGATTTTACCACTACTCGTTTTTCGCACTATAGCCGCCATAGGGACCGAACGTTGCGAAAATTGAATTGGTCCTAGCTCCTTCAATTTTTAAGTTACGGCTTAGAAACGGGATGCTAGAGTTCCGTGCGCGGGTAGAAAAGCCGACGCAATCGAAAACTTTCGGATCGTGCGGTAATTAGAATAATTACGGCGGGAAGTCAAAATCGCACCTTCGTATTATGAGCTGAAAAGCATCTTCAGAATCGAATGCGAGGCTAACTAAAAAAATTACCGTCCGAATTTAATTAAATTGCAGATACGGCACGTACCCCCGAGCAAATGAAAGGGGGCAGTGCAATTTACTTTCTATTTTTATTATTTTTCGAGATTTTACCACTACTCGTTTTTCGCACTATAGCCGCCATAGGGACCGAACGTTGCGAAAATTGAATTGGTCCTAGCTCCTTCAATTTTTAAGTTACGGCTTAGAAACGGGATGCTAGAGTTCCGTGCGCGGGTAGAAAAGCCGACGCAATCGAAAACTTTCGGATCGTGCGGTAATTAGAATAATTACGGCGGTAAGTCAAAATCGCACCTTCGTATTATGAGCTGAAAAGCATCTTCAGAATCGAATGCGAGGCTAACTAAAAAAATTACCGTCCGAATTTAATTAAATTGCAGATACGGCACGTACCCCCGAGCAAATGAAAGGGGGCAGTGCAATTTACTTTCTATTTTTATTATTTTTCGAGATTTTACCACTACTCGTTTTTCGCACTATAGCCGCCATAGGGACCGAACGTTGCGAAAATTGAATTGGTCCTAGCTCCTTCAATTTTTAAGTTACGGCTTAGAAACGGGATGCTAGAGTTCCGTGCGCGGGTAGAAAAGCCGACGCAATCGAAAACTTTCGGATCGTGCGGTAATTAGAATAATTACGGCGGGAAGTCAAAATCGCACCTTCGTATTATGAGCTGAAAAGCATCTTCAGAATCGAATGCGAGGCTAACTAAAAAAATTACCGTCCGAATTTAATTAAATTGCAGATACGGCACGTACCCCCGAGCAAATGAAAGGGGGCAGTGCAATTTACTTTCTATTTTTATTATTTTTCGAGATTTTACCACTACTCGTTTTTCGCACTATAGCCGCCATAGGGACCGAACGTTGCGAAAATTGAATTGGTCCTAGCTCCTTCAATTTTTAAGTTACGGCTTAGAAACGGGATGCGAGAGTTCCGTGCGCGGGTAGAAAAGCCGACGCAATCGAAAACTTTCGGATCGTGCGGTAATTAGAATAATTACGGCGGTAAGTCAAAATCGCACCTTCGTATTATGAGCTGAAAAGCATCTTCAGAATCGAATGCGAGGCTAACTAAAAAAATTACCGTCCGAATTTAATTAAATTGCAGATACGGCACGTACCCCCGAGCAAATGAAAGGGGGCAGTGCAATTTACTTTCTATTTTTATTATTTTTCGAGATTTTACCACTACTCGTTTTTCGCACTATAGCCGCCATAGGGACCGAACGTTGCGAAAATTGAATTGGTCCTAGCTCCTTCAATTTTGAAGTTACGGCTTAGAAACGGGATGCGAGAGTTCCGTGCGCGGGTAGAAAAGCCGACGCAATCGAAAACTTTCGGATCGTGCGGTAATTAGAATAATTACGGCGGTAAGTCAAAATCGCACCTTCGTATTATGAGCTGAAAAGCATCTTCAGAATCGAATGCGAGGCTAACTAAAAAAATTACCGTCCGAATTTAATTAAATTGCAGATACGGCACGTACCCCCGAGCAAATGAAAGGGGGCAGTGCAATTTACTTTCTATTTTTATTATTTTTCGAGATTTTACCACTACTCGTTTTTCGCACTATAGCCGCCATAGGGACCGAACGTTGCGAAAATTGAATTGGTCCTAGCTCCTTCAATTTTTAAGTTACGGCTTAGAAACGGGATGCTAGAGTTCCGTGCGCGGGTAGAAAAGCCGACGCAATCGAAAACTTTCGGATCGTGCGGTAATTAGAATAATTACGGCGGTAAGTCAAAATCGCACCTTCGTATTATGAGCTGAAAACCATCGAATCCGAGGCTAACTAAAACAATTACCGTCCGAATTTAATTAAATTGCAGATACGGCACGTACCCCCGAGCAAATGAAAGGGGGCAGTGCAATTTACTTTCTATTTTTATTATTTTTCGAGATTTTACCACTACTCGTTTTTCGCACTATAGCCGCCATAGGGACCGAACGTTGCGAAAATTGAATTGGTCCTAGCTCCTTCAATTTTGAAGTTACGGCTTAGAAACGGGATGCTAGAGTTCCGTGCGCGGGTAGAAAAGCCGACGCAATCGAAAACTTTCGGATCGTGCGGTAATTAGAATAATTACGGCGGTAAGTCAAAATCGCACCTTCGTATTATGAGCTGAAAAGCATCTTCAGAATCGAATGCGAGGCTAACTAAAAAAATTACCGTCCGAATTTAATTAAATTGCAGATACGGCACGTACCCCCGAGCAAATGAAAGGGGGCAGTGCAATTTACTTTCTATTTTTATTATTTTTCGAGATTTTACCACTACTCGTTTTTCGCACTATAGCCGCCATAGGGACCGAACGTTGCGAAAATTGAATTGGTCCTAGCTCCTTCAATTTTTAAGTTACGGCTTAGAAACGGGATGCTAGAGTTCCGTGCGCGGGTAGAAAAGCCGACGCAATCGAAAACTTTCGGATCGTGCGGTAATTAGAATAATTACGGCGGTAAGTCAAAATCGCACCTTCGTATTATGAGCTGAAAAGCATCTTCAGAATCGAATGCGAGGCTAACTAAAAAAATTACCGTCCGAATTTAATTAAATTGCAGATACGGCACGTACCCCCGAGCAAATGAAAGGGGGCAGTGCAATTTACTTTCTATTTTTATTATTTTTCGAGATTTTACCACTACTCGTTTTTCGCACTATAGCCGCCATAGGGACCGAACGTTGCGAAAATTGAATTGGTCCTAGCTCCTTCAATTTTTAAGTTACGGCTTAGAAACGGGATGCTAGAGTTCCGTGCGCGGGTAGAAAAGCCGACGCAATCGAAAACTTTCGGATCGTGCGGTAATTAGAATAATTACGGCGGTAAGTCAAAATCGCACCTTCGTATTATGAGCTGAAAAGCATCTTCAGAATCGAATGCGAGGCTAACTAAAAAAATTACCGTCCGAATTTAATTAAATTGCAGATACGGCACGTACCCCCGAGCAAATGAAAGGGGGCAGTGCAATTTACTTTCTATTTTTATTATTTTTCGAGATTTTACCACTACTCGTTTTTCGCACTATAGCCGCCATAGGGACCGAACGTTGCGAAAATTGAATTGGTCCTAGCTCCTTCAATTTTTAAGTTACGGCTTAGAAACGGGATGCTAGAGTTCCGTGCGCGGGTAGAAAAGCCGACGCAATCGAAAACTTTCGGATCGTGCGGTAATTAGAATAATTACGGCGGTAAGTCAAAATCGCACCTTCGTATTATGAGCTGAAAAGCATCTTCAGAATCGAATGCGAGGCTAACTAAAAAAATTACCGTCCGAATTTAATTAAATTGCAGATACGGCACGTACCCCCGAGCAAATGAAAGGGGGCAGTGCAATTTACTTTCTATTTTTATTATTTTTCGAGATTTTACCACTACTCGTTTTTCGCACTATAGCCGCCATAGGGACCGAACGTTGCGAAAATTGAATTGGTCCTAGCTCCTTCAATTTTTAAGTTACGGCTTAGAAACGGGATGCTAGAGTTCCGTGCGCGGGTAGAAAAGCCGACGCAATCGAAAACTTTCGGATCGTGCGGTAATTAGAATAATTACGGCGGTAAGTCAAAATCGCACCTTCGTATTATGAGCTGAAAAGCATCTTCAGAATCGAATGCGAGGCTAACTAAAAAAATTACCGTCCGAATTTAATTAAATTGCAGATACGGCACGTACCCCCGAGCAAATGAAAGGGGGCAGTGCAATTTACTTTCTATTTTTATTATTTTTCGAGATTTTACCACTACTCGTTTTTCGCACTATAGCCGCCATAGGGACCGAACGTTGCGAAAATTGAATTGGTCCTAGCTCCTTCAATTTTTAAGTTACGGCTTAGAAACGGGATGCTAGAGTTCCGTGCGCGGGTAGAAAAGCCGACGCAATCGAAAACTTTCGGATCGTGCGGTAATTAGAATAATTACGGCGGTAAGTCAAAATCGCACCTTCGTATTATGAGCTGAAAAGCATCTTCAGAATCGAATGCGAGGCTAACTAAAAAAATTACCGTCCGAATTTAATTAAATTGCAGATACGGCACGTACCCCCGAGCAAATGAAAGGGGGCAGTGCAATTTACTTTCTATTTTTATTATTTTTCGAGATTTTACCACTACTCGTTTTTCGCACTATAGCCGCCATAGGGACCGAACGTTGCGAAAATTGAATTGGTCCTAGCTCCTTCAATTTTTAAGTTACGGCTTAGAAACGGGATGCGAGAGTTCCGTGCGCGGGTAGAAAAGCCGACGCAATCGAAAACTTTCGGATCGTGCGGTAATTAGAATAATTACGGCGGTAAGTCAAAATCGCACCTTCGTATTATGAGCTGAAAAGCATCTTCAGAATCGAATGCGAGGCTAACTAAAAAAATTACCGTCCGAATTTAATTAAATTGCAGATACGGCACGTACCCCCGAGCAAATGAAAGGGGGCAGTGCAATTTACTTTCTATTTTTATTATTTTTCGAGATTTTACCACTACTCGTTTTTCGCACTATAGCCGCCATAGGGACCGAACGTTGCGAAAATTGAATTGGTCCTAGCTCCTTCAATTTTTAAGTTACGGCTTAGAAACGGGATGCTAGAGTTCCGTGCGCGGGTAGAAAAGCCGACGCAATCGAAAACTTTCGGATCGTGCGGTAATTAGAATAATTACGGCGGTAAGTCAAAATCGCACCTTCGTATTATGAGCTGAAAAGCATCTTCAGAATCGAATGCGAGGCTAACAAAAAAAATTACCGTCCGAATTTAATTAAATTGCAGATACGGCACGTACCCCCGAGCAAATGAAAGGGGGCAGTGCAATTTACTTTCTATTTTTATTATTTTTCGAGATTTTACCACTACTCGTTTTTCGCACTATAGCCGCCATAGGGACCGAACGTTGCGAAAATTGAATTGGTCCTAGCTCCTTCAATTTTTAAGTTACGGCTTAGAAACGGGATGCTAGAGTTCCGTGCGCGGGTAGAAAAGCCGACGCAATCGAAAACTTTCGGATCGTGCGGTAATTAGAATAATTACGGCGGTAAGTCAAAATCGCACCTTCGTATTATGAGCTGAAAAGCATCTTCAGAATCGAATGCGAGGCTAACTAAAAAAATTACCGTCCGAATTTAATTAAATTGCAGATACGGCACGTACCCCCGAGCAAATGAAAGGGGGCAGTGCAATTTACTTTCTATTTTTATTATTTTTCGAGATTTTACCACTACTCGTTTTTCGCACTATAGCCGCCATAGGGGGCCGAACGTTGCGAAAATTGAATTGGTCCTAGCTCCTTCAATTTTTAAGTTACGGCTTAGAAACGGGATGCTAGAGTTCCGTGCGCGGGTAGAAAAGCCGACGCAATCGAAAACTTTCGGATCGTGCGGTAATTAGAATAATTACGGCGGTAAGTCAAAATCGCACCTTCGTATTATGAGCTGAAAAGCATCTTCAGAATCGAATGCGAGGCTAACTAAAAAAATTACCGTCCGAATTTAATTAAATTGCAGATACGGAACGTACCCCCGAGCAAATGAAAGGGGGCAGTGCAATTTACTTTCTATTTTTATTATTTTTCGAGATTTTACCACTACTCGTTTTTCGCACTATAGCCGCCATAGGGACCGAACGTTGCGAAAATTGAATTGGTCCTAGCTCCTTCAATTTTGAAGTTACGGCTTAGAAACGGGATGCTAGAGTTCCGTGCGCGGGTAGAAAAGCCGACGCAATCGAAAACTTTCGGATCGTGCGGTAATTAGAATAATTACGGCGGTAAGTCAAAATCGCACCTTCGTATTATGAGCTGAAAAGCATCTTCAGAATCGAATGCGAGGCTAACTAAAAAAATTACCGTCCGAATTTAATTAAATTGCAGATACGGCACGTACCCCCGAGCAAATGAAAGGGGGCAGTGCAATTTACTTTCTATTTTTATTATTTTTCGAGATTTTACCACTACTCGTTTTTCGCACTATAGCCGCCATAGGGACCGAACGTTGCGAAAATTGAATTGGTCCTAGCTCCTTCAATTTTTAAGTTACGGCTTAGAAACGGGATGCGAGAGTTCCGTGCGCGGGTAGAAAAGCCGACGCAATCGAAAACTTTCGGATCGTGCGGTAATTAGAATAATTACGGCGGTAAGTCAAAATCGCACCTTCGTATTATGAGCTGAAAAGCATCTTCAGAATCGAATGCGAGGCTAACTAAAAAAATTACCGTCCGAATTTAATTAAATTGCAGATACGGCACGTACCCCCGAGCAAATGAAAGGGGGCAGTGCAATTTACTTTCTATTTTTATTATTTTTCGAGATTTTACCACTACTCGTTTTTCGCACTATAGCCGCCATAGGGACCGAACGTTGCGAAAATTGAATTGGTCCTAGCTCCTTCAATTTTTAAGTTACGGCTTAGAAACGGGATGCTAGAGTTCCGTGCGCGGGTAGAAAAGCCGACGCAATCGAAAACTTTCGGATCGTGCGGTAATTAGAATAATTACGGCGGTAAGTCAAAATCGCACCTTCGTATTATGAGCTGAAAAGCATCTTCAGAATCGAATGCGAGGCTAACTAAAAAAATTACCGTCCGAATTTAATTAAATTGCAGATACGGCACGTACCCCCGAGCAAATGAAAGGGGGCAGTGCAATTTACTTTCTATTTTTATTATTTTTCGAGATTTTACCACTACTCGTTTTTCGCACTATAGCCGCCATAGGGACCGAACGTTGCGAAAATTGAATTGGTCCTAGCTCCTTCAATTTTTAAGTTACGGCTTAGAAACGGGATGCTAGAGTTCCGTGCGCGGGTAGAAAAGCCGAAGAAATCGAAAACTTTCGGATCGTGCGGTAATTAGAATAATTATGGCGGTAAGTCAAAATCGCACCTTCCTATTATGAGCTGAAAAGCATCTTCAGAATCGAATGCGAGGCTAACTAAAAAAATTACCGTCCGAATTTAATTAAATTGCAGATACGGCACGTACCCCCGAGCAAATGAAAGGGGGCAGTGCAATTTACTTTCTATTTTTATTATTTTTCGAGATTTTACCACTACTCGTTTTTCGCACTATAGCCGCCATAGGGACCGAACGTTGCGAAAATTGAATTGGTCCTAGCTCCTTCAATTTTTAAGTTACGGCTTAGAAACGGGATGCTAGAGTTCCGTGCGCGGGTAGAAAAGCCGACGCAATCGAAAACTTTCGGATCGTGCGGTAATTAGAATAATTACGGCGGTAAGTCAAAATCGCACCTTCGTATTATGAGCTGAAAAGCATCTTCAGAATCGAATGCGAGGCTAACTAAAAAAATTACCGTCCGAATTTAATTAAATTGCAGATACGGCCACG
>OU015499.1:168628324-168650824 GCA_907164885.2 Dolomedes plantarius
GCATCATATTTTACTTTATTCCTATTATGGTAATTAATTGTCCTTTCTTTAGCTAGTTTTCTCGCCTCATCTACCTGAGGATAAAAATCTTGTTTTTTTAACATGAGGTTCATAAGGTATATTCCAAAAAGTAGGTAAGCTGGGGTCATTTGGGTAACTGAATGAGGCGTATGATTGTATTCATTAATTACTTCATTTAATAGGTTGTCCAAGGAGTTTTGCTTGTCGAGTTATGTACTTTGCACCTTAATCTAGTAATTATGTTTGATTACCCTCTCTACCTTTCCGTTCGTTTGTGGATGATGACTCGAGGTAAGTAATTGTTGCACATTGTTATGCTCTAAAAATCTTCTAACTTTGAACATGTAAAAGCTGCATTTCTGTCGGTTAGCAATTTTTTTTGGTGTTTGAATTTGGAATATTTGTTTTAAGCAATTCGTATAAGTTTCAGTAGTTACGCTTTTTGATGGAAAAGCCCAAATATAACGCGTGGCATGGTCAATTATCAAATGTAAATATTTCTTTGTGGAATTATAGTAATTAAATCCGCCTACTGTGTCTAAACTTAAGCACTCAAAGGGTTGGTCTGTCGGAGGTACTTCTTGCAGCAATCCAAACCTTTTCTGTCTTTTCTTTTTGTTTAATTGACAAGTATGGCAATGTTTAACATAATTACTAATGTCCTCATTGATTTTGGGCCAATAATATTGGGGTGTAAGTAATTGCATTGTTTATTTATTCCAGGGTGTCCATAATCCTCGTGGGCTCTTTTTAAAATTTCTAACCTCAATGAAAATGGTACTACAATTTTAAAAATCCCTTCTTTCTCATGTAGATTACATCATTTAGTTTTTTATATTTAAGTCCCTGTACATTGTCTTTATTTTGAAATTCTACAATTTTCTTAGTTCAATTAAATGATTTATTTGGGTTTTAGGTTCTAGAATAGGGTTCCTTGAAAGCATGTCAGCTTCAATATTTGCAGTTCCCTTCTGGTATTTAATTTCATAGTCGAACATACTTAGTTTCAATGACCAGCGAAAAAGTCGACCTCGAAGATTTTTCACATTTTTAAGCCAAACTAAGGCAGCATGGTCTGTGTGAATTGTGAACTTTTTCCCGTGGAGATAATGATAATACCTGTCTAAACTGTCCACAATTGCCAAACACTCAAGTTCAGTAATAGAATAATTTGCCTCATAGTCCTTTAATACACGAGAGTGATATGCTATGGGATGCAACACCCCATCTTCACTTGGCTGTTTTAAAACAGCTCCAACCTGTTGTTTACTAGCATCCACAAATAAATGACAGTCTTTGTTTACATCATACAATTGCAATATTGGTTTACAAATCAATAAATTCTTAAGATCCTCAAAAGCTTCTTGGCACTTGTCTGACCATCCCCATTTTACTCCCTTTTTCAATAATGTATTTAATGGCTGTCTTACTTTTGCATATTTTGGAATAAACTTATTATACACATTTATTGTGCCCAAGAATCTTTGGAGTTCTTTTACATTAGTTGGTGGTTTCAAACACTTTATCTTTTCAATGTTAATGTTGTCTGGGGCAATTTTCCCATTTGTTACATTATATCCAAGAAAATTAATTTGTTGTTGCAGAAAAGTACATTTAGTTAATTTTAACCTGATATTCTCTTTTTTGAAAATGTTAAATAGTATCTCTAAATGTTCAAGGTGTTGTTCTTTGGAGTCTTAAAAATATTATAATATCATCGAAATAGTGGCATGCAAAGTTAACTTTATATTTATCCAAAATTCTCCTGATAGTCCTATTGAATATTGCAGGGGCGTTCTTTAAACCAAATGGGAGTCTTAGCCATTCGTATAAGCCAAAAGTAGTGGCAAATGCCAATTTCTCAGTATCTTTTGGGTGGACGGGTACATGCCAATACCCTGAGGTAAGGTCTAAAGTTGAAAAGTAATTAGCTCTGCTTAATTTATCTAGAATATCATCAATTCTGGGTAAGGGTTCTGCATCTGTCTTAGTAATTAAATTTAGTTTTCTGAAATCAATACAAAGTCTAGTTTTTCCCTCATTTCGCTTCCTTGCCAAAGTCACAGGACTTGAGTATGAACTATGTGATTCTTTTATGATTCCTGCGTCTAACAAATTTTTAATTTGGGTCCTGATCTCTTTTTCCTCAGTTGGCGAAGTCCTGTATGCTCTTAGACTCACTGGTAAATCAGAATTTAGGATTATTCTTTGGGGTTCCATCCTTATTTTGCCTATGTCATATTTGTTAGTTGAAAACAGTCTATTATTTTTGTGCAATAAATTCTTTAATTCCCTATCAACATCTAAATTTTTGATTTGATCATTAATGTCAACATTTTCATAATTTGGATTACTTTCTGCTTTGATTTCACCAGAGCTTTCATTAAAATTGTCATTTACATCATAATCAATACAGAAAATATCATTTTCTTTCTGCGAATTTTCTTCATAAGGGTTAAACATATCAGAAACTTCAATTTCATGACCATTACTATTATTATCCACATGCTTATTATCACATTTATTTTGTAGGTGTAATGAAATTTTACTTATATCACAAATATTAACCATTTTCAAAGCAATTCTATTTTGATACACACACAATTGGTTACAATCAATTACTAATTTAAACTCTTTACACTCAGGAAGTCCCAGAATAAGATAAGGCAAGTCATTGTCCAAAACATATGCAGAAATGTTTCTAATTATTTTCCCTATTCTCAAGTTAATACACATTTAGTTGTAATTAAGATTTCACCCTCAGCTTGCCTGACCTTAATTGGAGAGCTTGAATAGCATTTCAGTTGACATTGCTTGACCAGTTTTTGTGACATCAGACTAATAGTCGAAGCAGTGTCAATCACACAATTTAAAAAATTCTGTTTCTCATTTTCATATAGTCTTTTTGTTTTGTCAACCCTATTATTTCTGATAATGTTTCCCCTCAATGACAGTAATTGTCATTCTGGCGCCTGATCTCTTTCAAATTCAGGTTCCTCATAATGATGTTTATTGTCTGACACCGACATCCTATCAAATCTCTCATTAATAGAGCAAGTTTGTTCCCAATGATAAGCATTACTTATGCCAAAGTTAGAACATTTTCGACAGGGTCTAGATGGTAAGTCTGCATATTGTTGGTGGTGATTAATTTGGTTATTGGGGTTGGGTGCAAAATTTCTATTCAACCTTTGATCTCTGGGTTGCCATTGTCTGAATTGTTGCTGCTGACTATAATTAAGTCTAAACTGAGTTTGTTGATTATTATTAGGTCTAAATTGAGGCTGGGAAGAGTAATTTTGTGTAAATTGGTGAGGTGGGCTATAATTCATCCTAACTTGAGGTTGGTTGTAATAATTCTGTCGTAATTGGTTCCTATTTTCAAATCTAGTGTTAAAAAAGTTATCCCGATCCCCTTGATTAGTTTTGTTTTCTTCATTATTTATTTTGTTTAGCTTATTAGCCAACACTATCCATTCTGTTGTGGTTTGAGGAGGATTTGCAGCTATGGTCATTCTCATTTGAGCATTTAGGCCTTGTGTTAGGCCTTCTAGTATTAATTTCTGTGATAACCCCAATCTCTTTCCTACATCAATTTTTATGAAAATATTTAGTTAAGTCATCATTATATTCAAATTTCAAATTGGAAAATTCAGAGAATTCCACGCTATCTGCCTCAAAGAATAATTCTTGCAAAGTGTCTTTTAATTCTGTCCAATCTTGGATGTCTAGGCAATTATTTACAAAAACTGTTAGAGCCTTCCCCCTGAGGAATTTTGAAATACTTTTTATTTTTTGTTCATTTGGAACATTTGCTTGGGAAAATTTCTGCTCAATATAGGCAAGCCATTTTTGTAATTTCATTCCCCCCTCTGGGTCAAAAGGAATAAAATCCCTGAATTCCCTCTCTACATATTCAAGTTGAAAATCGTCCTTGCATTCTGTCTCAATTTTATCTTCCCCCTGAAATTCTGTCTTTATAGATTTATCTTCCATCTTATAAGTTTAACACAATATCACAATTATATTTCAATTTAAAACAAGAATATAATATCATATAATCATAGTTTGCTACACAATTTTAAAAAGTTTATGATGGTAGACATACAACCTGGTCATGTGATGCTTGTCTTGTTACTGTAAAATTCTCGGTTGCACAAATTTTTTTTTTTTTTTTTTTTTATTTATTCACGGTACAGCGCTAGGGCTTGCATACCGGCTAAATTAAATTCACACACAAGAACATCGATGATTTTTTAAATGGTGGGGATTATTTCCTGACGACAATCGTGAAGAATTTATCACACGGAGCACTGGAGAACACAATCGCAAAGATTCACTCGAAGTTGAAGTCAGAAGCAAAAGCAGCTACACAACTTGTGGAAAAAAAAAAAGACGCGCACAATCTTCGATGGCACACACATACTACGACGGAATGACGGGGAAAGAGGAGACCTCGACCTTGACACATAAAGCCCACAGCGTGAAATAACTTTTCTCCTGACCGAAGACCGCAAACAGCAAACGTAAAACTTATGGCCTGGAACTCCACTGTGAATTTTCCGCGCAGCAAAACTTGAATTTCTGTTACAAGTCTGTACATCCAGCCGTCTTTCTGTAACGTACTGGACAACCCAAGGAAAAGATGGGCGTCCAGCACATCACTGGAATGAAGATGTAGTCGTGGCTCGAATAAACGACGCGGCAAGTTACGGCATTAAATTTTATTAGACGGCGAATACGTCTTCTCAGGACCGTTACATTATCAAAAAAGCGTTACATGTACCCTTCATGTGGTTTATATAAACTTTGTCATGTGATCATCATCGCGATTAGGGATTTGCTGTTGTCGATAAGTCACATGTGGTTTTATATAATCTGCGCAGAGCTTATCTAAAATATTGGGGACGCCGCGCCTATTTGAAAAGGAAGCCATTTAATATTTTCTCTCGAGGTTATTAGAGTTTAGAATCAAAAGCGAAATTTAGCTCGTACGCCCAAGGGAATTTAGAATAATGTTAGATTTTAAAATGGTATGGGGTTTTTATGTTATAGAATATCCCCCCCGTCCGAGAAGAGGCTGACCAACAATGCCTGCATTGGAGGACAGACTCACCCGACCATGTGAGGAAAATGGGCGTCGACCACAAAGTGGAAAAGTTTGAAAAGGAACATATGTTTTAAGTTAATTTAGTATGATGATCACATGGCAAGACATGGCACATTTCAAATTTGAATACATAAAAATACACTAATGATTTACTAATTTATGAACACAATAAAAACAAAAAAAATTATAGTAACTAATGATCAATTATAGAAAATTGTAAATTATGTAAATTTCTTCCTGTATTGTTGCTTTGAAAAAAATTTAAACTTAAAAATAAATTTATCATCAACTGAAAATTGCTGTGCAGGGCTGCAGTCCCCACACAACACAATCTCAGAAAAAAAAAATCAATTAACATAACCAAAAAAAAACTAAGTTATCAAATTTTCACTTTACATCAATTTTAACTTTGAGTCGACTCACACAAATAATAGAATATAACAATGAAAATATCAAAATCAACAAACAAACATGTTAAGTAAATGGAATAGAACATGACAATAATAATTTGAAGTTATTGTACGTTCCTCCTCAGCAAAATTTTCTTGATGTCTGAAAATTACTATGTTATCCCTGCAGATATTTTCCAAAATCAAAACCACAAGCATCATATGTTTAAATTTAAAAAGTCGCAAAAATTCTAGGTCAAATGAATCAAAACAAGTTTGGCTCTTTTCGTGATCGTGTTTACAAAACTAATGCTGAGCATTCAAATTTATTGCGGAGGCGACCTTCGAAATGTAATATAACGGCGCTCGAAAACGGAAATGATTTACGTTATTTTTTTTTTTTCTCCGCGACGATTCAGAACTGCGTGCTAAATTAGATACTTGTAACATTACTTTACTCATTTAATATTTCAGTTTAACGTAACCAAAGATCATTAATTATCTTAAAACACTAAACTATTCATCATCAGAAAAAGAACATGGAAATATTATAAAATTACACTAAAAACACACACTTATAATAAATTTATCACATATAAGTCTCAAAAATTTCTTTAAATTCAAATATCTTATAATCTCTATATATAGTAAATATTCATGTGGCTAGCAATGAAATTTAAATACACAAAACTTAAATTATAATCCTTCACTTGAAACCAAACCCCAAAATCAAAACCAAATTTATAACGCACGAGAAAACAGAAGTACCTCATGATTAAAAATAACTGAAAACATTTTAAAAATATATACGATTCATGTTTACAGAAGCCAGATAACTAACTATATCAAATTTATATTAAGCAAAATCATTATTAATTTTCGTTAAAATTTGTTCTAATTGTATCAGAGTATCAATATCATTAAAATCCCAATATTTAAACATTACGCACAAATTTTCATTTAACATTCTAAGAACTTTTAAAATTTCATTGACAATCTGTCTTACCTTTAATTTTATGTTGATTTAAGACCGAATTTTATTATATGGAACAAAATAAGTTTACTTTAGTGAAGATTTACCGCAGATTATTACATATTTTTCTGCAAATCCAAAAGCTGGAATAAGTTGCTGATGCAGGAACATTTTCTCTTCTCCGAAGCACCATTGGTGAGACACACAAAATAAATTTTTATTTAAAAAAAGAAAAGATGATCACGCTGTTTGACAAAACACCGCACGATAGAACGCTTTTCACTAAGGAGAACATGGTTGGAAATTAACTTTCGATTTCGCGCACACTCTTGTTGAAGATACTCGCGAAGAATTTAAATCCGCAGTCACTGGTCGTCACACGGCAAGAAAAAAAAGCACATTTTGAAATCCGGATAGAAGAACGATGAATTAAAATCCGCAATTGCTGGTCATCACACGGCAAGACGAGAGAAGAGAGAAAAAAAATAGGAGCGTCGAAGGCGCACAAAATTTTACGATGTACTCCCGCTTATTTCGTCGGAAAGACATTGGGAGCTAACGCGCCACACCACATGGCTGACGGGATCTCCGAAATTATCCAGCGTAGACGAATGTTGTTAAGACATGGCGGAGACCGGGACACTCTGATTCTGTTGTTTGCGCTCGGGTTGAATCGGAAAAAAAAATTACTGCCTGTGTCTGATGGGAAGGTATTCCTACCGACTTTCCTGTAATATCGGCGACATGGAGGAACAAATAACAGGCCAGAGTGGATGACGTCGCCGATACACATGATGACAAACCGAGCATTTTCCCGCAAAGACTCCCAACGCAGACACAGGGACCACAGATACGTAATTGAATCTAAAGCATTTTATTAAGTTTTCCAAGTCGTCCGCCCGGGATTATATGACAGACCGATTCTTACAGAGTGTGTCTAATTTTAGACACCAGATAGTTTTATAAAGTCATTCCATCACGTGACACAGAGGTGTGACTTACATTTTGATTGGATAAAAGTTATTTGTTGATGCTCTGATCTGATCTAATTCGGTAGCCACGCCGCGTCGAGCTTAATTTCGGTAAAAAGTCAGCCATCTTTAATAATATTGCCTGGGGTTACAAAGGCTATTACTATGGGATTTCTATATAAGTTTTACTGGGATGACAATGCTAAAATTTAGAATATCTCTTGGATTTTAACACGAATGCCCAAGGGAAATTACCTATTTCAAGGAATTAAAAAAGGGTTTGTAATTTGGAATAGTAAAGTGAGGAATTAATAGTTTTTAAATGTTAAGATTGTTGAATTAAGAAATTACTAGTTTTTAATATTATATATATATATATATATATATATATATATATATATATATCAAATTCTCGTCATTCTTGACGAGAATTTGATAAATTTGCTCCCATAAGGAATATATTTGAAATAGTACACCTCAAGAGGAAAAGAAGGTGCCAGAGGACGCTGTTAAGTGGCGCAACCAGGATTTAATCTTGGGGGGGGGGGGGCGAGTTGAACAGATAAAAATATTTATAATGCAAATTCAATATTCATAATGCAATAGGAAGATCCTAAAAATTCCTTTAAAATGAGATCTTTTTCGGATCTTTACCTGCATTTTCCGATTTTTGGTGAATTTTGAAAGATTCATTTTTAGAATTTAATTGATTAAATGCCGATCACGTGGTTTTTCTTTTTGTGATACTTTAAACTAATTTTGTGTTACGTGCATAACAACGAAATAAATTGACAAAAAAATTTTTGCTTTTCTTTCTAATGCAGCAGACATTATCCAAAATCATTATCATTATATTATCACATTATCATTATATTTAGACATTATCCAAAAAATATTAAAATACAGTAAAAGAAATATTCCTCAAACTGTACTATATTCTTTAGTATGTTTTATTTGATTTAATTTGAATATTTTTTTTCTACATTATTTTGTCTACAAAAATATCCGTTACGATTTTATATATATATATATATATATATATATATATATACAGTCGAACCTCCATATATCGAAATAGCAAAGTGCCGGAAAAAAATTCGATATATAGAAATTTCGATATATAGAATTGATCTTAGTTTTATCATAATTCTCCTAAAACATTAAAATTAAAGCTAATTTTCGTATACGAAACTCCATTTCCAATTTATATGCGAATCACATTAAATGAAAGGTAATAACAAAAAAATGAAATAATATGAAAGATTTATTGAGTACTACATACCCTTTAAAAACAATAATCCAGACAGTGGTTACAATGATCACAGTTACATTCTTTTAAAAAAAACTACGAATATCTCGCTGAACAGCCAGTTTTGCAGAAAGTTCATCAAAGAAATGTTCGCATTTATTCAGTCCACTAAAAACTTCATCAGGGACATTTCCGTGAATTGAAGTCTACGACGTATTGTTTCAAACGCCAAAAATTGGGAGATTTTATTCTAAACTAGAATGAAATCTCTCAATGTCTTGAAAAGAAATTTCGATATATAGAGATTTTTTCGATATATGGAAACAGTTTTTCTATGTAATGAACATGGAGATTCGCTAAGAGTTCGATATATAGAAAATTTCGATATAGGGAAGTTCGATATAGGGAAGTTCGATATATGGAGGTTCGACTGTATATATATATATATATATATATATATATATATATATATATATATATATATATATTTTGCATTAATTGCAAACACTGACCGTTGTATTCAATTTGAATGTAACTACTAGAAGGGTCATTGAGATCTAGATAGTCATAGATCGCGAAGCGTGGTAAAGCCGCTTATCCCCATAAAAATGTTGTTTTTTTAAACCCAAGATTGACTACTTCCGAATATCCGGATCTTGAAGCTATATGTGTATATATCCGCCAATAGTGTTCAATCTTTTTTGGCGCACGTGCCAAATCGAAACAGTATGAAAATGCAACGCGCCAACTGTCGAAAATATCTCGAACATGATATTATAATCATGAAGGTTTTTAAGAGTTATTTCGTTTCGAGGCAGTGTATCAATATCTCTTGCAGATTGTTTCCAGTTTTAGTTGATAACGCATTAGTTTAATCTCCTGTAGGGTAAATGCACCCCACCCTTTAGAAATGTCGAGAAATTAAGGGTCTATTGTTACCTTAGACAGTGGAAGGGCTGGGGATCATTGGCTACTACCTGCGAGGATCCCTTAGCATTGGATTTTCAGTTCATTCCTTTACTTTGTGCGAAGTGTAATGGTGCATATACATTGGTGCAGAGTTCTCTGCCTGTGCCTTGGGGAATCCAGTGATTTATGTTCACTCTGTACTCTGTACTATGCGTGGATCGCCTCCTCTGGCGGTCCATCAAAGAAAGGGTGGGGGGTCAGCGGGTCAAATGGTGTCGAGCGGGGTCGGGGGAGACACCACATCAAAGAAACCTTGCGGGCGGGCATGGGGGTGGTTCTAAATACCGTGTCTAATGTTACCGTGACTAATGTGATGACAGGAGTCGGGGGTCTGGAGGCAGAGAACTCTGCACCAATCTATATGCGCTATAAGGTGTATTCCGCTAGAGAGAAGAAAATTTGCGTTTATTTTAACGTCTGCTTAAGAAATCTGTTAAGGTAAGTGAAATTTTCAAAAAATTTTATAATGCCTGTTTATTGACTTAACTATTATTCATTATGATAGTATGTATAATTCAAATTGTGCAGTGATTAAATGACAAAAAACTTATATTCCATTGTCAAAATAGCGTGGCCCATCATGGGATCAAGAATTTTTACACTGTCCCTGTATTGGGCCAGCCCGTGTACCGGTGCAAATTATTTTTTCGGAACTGTCAATATTTGCAACAACATACCAACTGTGACAAGTAAAGCGGTACGTCACCGGCAACATTAACCACAATTTTTAAGTAAATTTAATTCTAGATGTTTAAGTTAATAAATTTACATTTCAGTTTTTATATATTTAGTGTAGTTGTACTGTAGTTATAAAACCGGTTTAAAAATATACATCATGTTTTTAGTTCCTTTTCTCCCCAATTTTATGATATTATAGAATTGATTTTTGTTCCATAAGAGATTAAATAGATGGCCCATTAATGCTGTGATGGGCGATAAAATAATGGCCCATTATAGGTGCATCAGGTTGGTTATTATTTATGAATATATATTTTTTTATGAATGCGGCCAGCGCGCTCCAATTGCTGCTACAGATGTAAGACAGTTATTAAAATGGCAGGTAAAAACTTGGGCCACTTTTCTTTATCTATAGCTGTGAAAATTGAGATTTACTTCAATTTTTCTCTTAACCGGCCCATTACTGGTGCGTTTACCCTAATGCAATAGCATGGAGATGCAAAGGCAAAATTCAAGCGCCAACACAAATAATGGATGTAATCTATACTTATATATAAAGAGAAAGCGATTTTGTACGTGGAGGGTAATCTTCAGAACCACTGTACCTATTTGAAAAATTCTTTCACTGTTTGAAAGGTACATTATTGCAGATGGACATAGGCTATATATTATGTATATCTCATCAGTAGAAATAAAGTTAGGGGCTTAATCCTAACAATCTCCATTGTTTCCGCTACTGTCTTCTACCGCTTTTGGTTCCGAAGATTTCAACGATCCTTAGCGTGGTGCTATCGCGGTGGGCTTCTGTTCTGACGCTAGCGGTTCGAACCTAGCCGTTCTCCGGCACGCCTTTTTCTTTTAAAAAATTTATTTTAATTATTAACTAACATAAAATTAATTTAAGGTATTATTTAGGTTATTATTAAGGTAAAAAAAAGATTTGCAATTTATTGGCTATCAACTGGAAATTTATTGGTAAAATATTTTGTTCAACCCGGACAAAGTTGGGACGGGCCGCTAGTTCGAAATAAATAGAGTAGACGATAAAAATTATATACGACTGCTTTTCTTTTACCTTGGAAATTCGAAGAGAGTTATTTTTACTCGTTGATTTCTTTTCTTTTTTTTTTAATTTTATAAAAAAAAAAATGTTCCAAAATGTATTAACGCTGTAACATTTTGGAACTTTTTTTTATTATGCCAAATCGTTTCCCCCTTCTTCCAGTATATTCAGTTCAAATTTGAAGTCATTCTGACCAGTGGTTCTTTTTTTTTTGCAGCCTTTTGAAAGTGGGACTTTAATTATGGACACCCTGTATATATACAGATTTTGTTATTATTTATTGTGTCCGTTATCACTCTTTTAGAAACAAAAAAAATACGCGGGTTTTAAAATATGAACGCATTTCAGTCGTGCTGCATTTACATGGACTGTCTGGTAAATATTAGAGGGTAATTTATTCTTCTCTTATCTTCGGGCAGGAAAGCAGCTGATGAAAGAAAAACACAGATTTTCATAGGGTGAAAAACAAACAAAAAATATTCGAGGACTGATATCTTTTCCACTTATCACATCGTACTTCATAATTTTTTGCAAATGCGAATAATTCAAGATAATATTGCAAGAGTTCGCAGCACAACAAATAACGTTCAGTAGATTAATTTTTTATCGAAAATTTATCCTGCATGAACTATCGATACTTTTGAGTTTTAGCGAGGAAAAGGTTTTGGTTTGTATGTTGGATAAAAGATAGGGGAAATTATACATTCTGAACTTGAATTTCCTTTTATACCATGAATTACAGAATTACATATGCTGTGCATTCTTTCTAGATGATGTGAATAAGATGTTCATGTCGATGTGGATGAGAATCAGACAAACGAGGAGTGTGTAATAGTTCAGAGCATTTCATGAACATGATTATCTATATATATAAAACAGTTCCGTAACTGATTCATTCATTCACTGACTGACTGACATACAACGCACAGACCAAACCGCTGGACCTAAAGGACTGAAATTTTGCATGGCGATTCTTCTAATAGTGTAGGGGTGCACTAAGAAAGATTTTTCAAAAGTTCTTCTTAGATTTTTTTAAATTAAATTTTTAAGCTGTTTTTGTAACTTTTTTTACGTTTGCATTTAAAATAATACATTGAGGGTTATAAAATTTATATCACGAGAAAGATCATAAAAATTCCTTCAAAATGAATTTTTTTTCGAATCTTTACCTCCATTTCCTGATTTTTGGTGAATTTTTAAAGATTAATTTTTAGAATTTAATTTATTAAATGCCGATCGCGTGATTTCTTTTTCTGGTACTTTCAATAAATTTATCGTCACGTGCGTAACAACAAAATAGACAAAAAAAATATTTTTTTCTCTTTCTAATGCAGCAGACGATTGGATATTATCAAAAAAATGCATATCCCTTACGATTTTTTTATAAATATATATATATATATATATATATATATAGATAGATATATATTTTTCATCAATTGTATACATTGATCATCGCATTTATTATAAATATATATATTTATTTTTTGGCATAAATTGCATACGTTGACCGTTGTATTTAATTTGAATGTACTCCGTAGCGAAGAGCGGGTTTTCAGCTAGTCTATATATATAAAACAGTTCTGTAACTGACCGACTGACTGACATACAACGCACAGACCAATTCGCTGGACCTAAAGGGCTGACATTTTGTATGGGGATTCTTCTTATAATGTAGGGGTGCACTAAGAGAGATTTTTGTTAAATTCTTCTTAGATTTTTTTAAAATTAAATTTTTAAGCTGATTTTGCAACATTCTTTAAAAGTTCGCATTTAAAATAATAATCTGAGGGTTATAAAATTTATATCGCGAGAAAGATCCTAAAAATTCCTTTAAAACGAAATCTTTTTCGAATCTTTACCTCCCTTTTCTGATTTTTGGAAAATTTTTAAAGATTCATTTTTAGAATTTCATTTATTAAATGCCGATCACGTGGTTTCTTTTCTTTTTGTGATACTTTAAACTAATTTTGCGTGACGTGCGTAACAACGATATAGACAAAAATAATATATTTGTTTTTCTTTCTACTGCGGTAGACGATTGTACGTTATCCAAAAAATATTTAAATACAGTTAAAGAAATGTTCCTCAAACTTCTTTATATTAACTGTACTATATTCTTTAGTATGTTCTATTAGATTTAATTTGAATATTTTCTTCTACGTTATTTTGTCTATAAAAATATCTGTTACGATTTTTTTATAAATATATATTTTTTTTGCATTAATCGCATACACTGACCGTTGTATTTATTATGTTGCAATATATATATATACACATAGCAACTAATGCGTTATGCATTTTGTGAATTCTAGCATTTTTGTTAATGGTTCGGATATAGCGAACAAAAGCTTTGGTCCCTTGAAGTTCGTTATAATGGGGTTCGTCTATATTGGTCAGCTATAAAACTGTAAACAGCTGCATCTAACTGCTGGTAGATGGTCAAGTTCCAGTGGTTCGAAGAGACGAGGAAATTTCGTAAGAAAACTAGAGTTTGTGATCAATTCATGCCTCGTATAAGGTATGTAAGGTATACATAAGATTCGATTCACAAGAATCGAACTTTTGAGTGAATGAATTAAAGAAGCTGCTTGAGATATGCTAATTTCGGCATACGCGCTTGGTATAAATACCATGCAGCTTGATTAAAGAGAGGAAGGTTGTTGTTAAGGTTGATAGATAAGCGAGAGGGAGCTACGAGGTAAGCAGTTCCAGGTTTTAACCGGCGCTAGTGCTTAGGGGGCCCAAAGTTTACGTGGCAGTACTGCTGGTTTGACTCTCTGCTGGTTTGTGAGTATTTGCAAAGTGTATTTCTATTGAATGTTAATATATATATTCCGTACAAGTAGCACGTATGCTTATTGCTGTAAAAGCAAATTCTATATGTGCAACGAATTCAATAAACATTGTTTCATGTATAAACTGTGTTTGTATCAAATTCATTTAGAGTGCCACTTTGTATACTCTACAGGTAGGTGTCCCAAATATCGCCCACCCTAACTTTTTTTTTCAACATTTCATCCCCTTTTTAGTTTCTGATTAGGCTGGAAACTCAAAGAACATCCCTAAGAACTATTTCTTTTGGTATCTTGAGATCAACCAGCTCCAAAGCCGGTACCAGTTTAAGTTATGTAGCTAAATTGAAAAAATTGAAATGTCCAGAGCGGTTCCTAATATCGTCCACCTCTGTTCATCTTACCGCCTACCAGGCGAAATGAGGAGCACCCGTTAAAAGGCAAAGTCTCTGTTTAATGCACTTTCGAATGGTACAAGCAGAATTAGAATTTGGATGCACCTTCCTAGTCATTCACTGGATTCTGATTCTTTGGAGCCAAAGTTTACGAAGACAACAGCCAAAACAACTTCAGACGCCATGCAGTTTCTGTTGTCAGTGATAAGAGCGTTGTCGCTGTGAGTACAAACCCAGAACTAAGAAGTGACTGCATTTTCTCACACATAGCACGAATCATACTTTAGAAACACGAGCAGGCGATATTAGGCACAGGGGTGGTATTTGGGACACTCACCCTACCGTGGTATAACATAGGGAATATCCTTTTGCAACTACAAAATACAATTCCTAATCTTTGTAGATACGGTTGGCCAAATCTGTATAATTGACAAACACTCCGACCAGACAAAGAAACTCGATGATCCGGTTTGACACCTCTGAATTCAGCCATTTAACTTCTTCATCCTTAGCAGAAACGGGAGTTTGAATCATGGGTGCTATTTAACAATAATTATTTTGTGGCATTCAATGAAGAACGAAAGAGTCCATTTTTCTCCCACGAAAATCTGGACCCTCTAATCTTCAAACACTTTAAAATATGCTTCTACATCTCTTTGTGAAATGTCTGTTATCGCATTCGCAGTTTTTGCATCAAAGACCAGCGCGATTTACAGTGGCAGGAGGAAACTGCCAACCGAGCTAGTACTCCTCGTTGAGTATGACGCTTTCGGCAATAGAATAATCTGACATCTTGTCCCTCATCAGAGGTCCATGAGAATCAGACATGCCCGGAAACGTATCCCTGGAGACATCGTAGTACGTCTTCGAGGTACGTCGCTCAAGAAGAACAATCTTCCATCTTCTTTTACAGAAGCGATCTCATCCTGCAAGGATAATCAAGTACCTGGAGACATCGTAATACGTCTTTGAGGATGAGCTCAAGAAGAACAATCTTCCATCTTCTTTTACAGAAGCGATCCCATCCTGCAAGAATAATCAAATTCCTGGAGACATCGTAATACGTCTTTGAGGATGAGCTCAAGAAGAACAATCTTCCATCTTCTTTTACAGAAGCGATCCCATCCTGCAAGAATAATCAAATTCCTGGAGACATCGTAATACGTCTTTGAGGATGAGTTCAAGAAGAACAATCTTCCATCTTCTTTTACAGAAGCGATCCCATCCTGCAAGAATAATCAAATTCCTGGAGACATCGTAATACGTCTTTGAGGATGAGTTCAAGAAGAACAATCTTCCATCTTCTTTTACAGAAGCGATCCCATCCTGCAAGAATAATCAATTTCCTGGAGACATCGAAATACGTATTGTAAAATGATATTATAAAAACGCAGAAAAATACTAAAAATAATGTGTGATAACAAATTTTTTTAATCCACTCCACTTGATTGTTGAACCTGGCGATACTTTTTCAAGTTTATCAAAAACAAAACTTGTTATCACAATGATTAGTTTTAAGTTTAGTTTTACGGATTAGATTACGGTTGCCCACGTATGCTAATTATTGTTCGAAATTTTGAGGGGGATTGCACTCACAAAAATCCCGCTATCACACAATTTCCTGATAATATTGATATCAAAACAAATCTGATTATCTTTTTCGACTTTTAATTTCGCCTTTTTCGGAGTTTTAGTTGCTTTGCAATAAACAGCAACCAAAATTCTGGAACTCCATATATATATAAAATAGAACCGAACTTGTTTGGAACAAGTGCTTCGGCAACAATGGATTTCGAATGCTGCCATCCTCCCGTCAACATCATGAGGAATTTGGACAGCAAAATGGTAAGATATTACCACTCACTTTTACGACTCGAGCTCGAGGAAGGCAGAATATATGCCGACGATGTCAAAAAGGTGAAGACCGCATACCGCAAAGAAACGATCAGTTCTGGAAATTCAGACATACGCTTCAGTTCAGCAGCTACAAGAGGCGCTTACGTTTTCCTCTACTGCGCCAGTTTCGGCAGCCCGACGGCTTACCACTTCCTGCAGCTGCTGAGGGGCGACACGGCATTGCTCCAGAAAGTAACCTTCCAGGACACTTTGCACTTATGCTGCCTTGGCGGAGGACCTGGCACAGAAATCGCAGCCGTCGCCAAGATTTTAGATGAACTGATGGCCGGCTGTTGCTCGACGAGGCGCAAACCCCTGCTCATCAAAGCGACCGTCGTCGACGTCGATTCTGGTTGGTCAGTGACTGCAGAGAATTTAGTCAGGAGTTTGGCTCAGCTCGTGGATACGTCGCTGATCCGCTGTGAATTGGACTTCATCGAGGCTGATCTAACCGGGCCGTTGCCAAAACGAGTCAGAGATGCTATAGGGGAAGCTGACCTCGTCACCATGGTTAAGTTTCTCTCCAGTATACACGGATCGAGATACAAGGATAGAAGCGAGCCAATGCTACAGGTAATTGGTCACTTTTATGTCTTACTAGCATTGTCTCGCCAGAAAAGTGCGCTCTTTAAAACAGGCACAAGGGACGGGATATTTCTTTTTTTTTCCTTTTTTCCATGTTTTTATGAACTCGCTTTCTTGTTTGTCCAGTACAAATCTTGCAATCGATTTTTAACTCACTTCCCGACTCGCTAGACATTTGAAACTTTTAGAATAGCTCAGAACACGATGACAATGCATTCTTTTGATACTTTTAGGCATCTTTAAGCAGATTTGAACTCATTTTCAGTTCATTTTGTTTTGTAGAATGGTGCAGCCATCTATGGGCCGGGACGGGAACGAAAAGTTAAACGCAAGTTAATTAATACATAGAATTGTCAAGTTTATATGATTCAACAGAAAATTTAAAAACATGGTATATAAAAAGTTCATTTTATCTTGTAATTATTAGATAATCAATTCTGTATAATCAAAACAGTTGCACTGTGTTGTATTTGTAAAAACTGTATCAAAACATGGAAACAGTCCTTCGTTTAGAACACTGTATTCTTCGACAAAAGTAACTCACTCACAAAGTGGTTAATCACAACCTCCGAAATCACGTACAGAAGGTCGTTCGCATTTTATTGAAACGATTTTGATAGTTACGTTTTATGTATAAATGCCATATTTTTGTTTGCGGCGATTTGCTTCTATCTGATAGCCATGGTTCTTGACAATAGCTCTAGCTCGAATTTGCCCATGAAAGTAAACTTTTTCTTAGCACCGTCACGTCAATTTTACACCATTCCTCTTGGACCGTTTTCCAAAGTCCTTCCAGTGTTCTCGGATGCCGTTTTCGTAAGGCTCACTTTAATAAACATAAAGCGCAAAAGTCCCTTGGAGAAGCGTCAGGTGATTTTACAAGTATTTCATTAAATGGGATACACTTTATTCCAGTTTCTGATTCTTTCTTGCTAAATAAGCGGCAGTTGATTTAAGGGTGTGACTAAAGGCTTTGCTCATATGAAGCTGAACTTTATCAATGTCCTTTCCATATAAAGCTGGAATGTCTTCTTCAAAAATGGGTTCTAAAATATTCTGCTGATAGCAGAGTGAATTAATTTTGGCTCTACTCGAGACTTTATTGATTTTGAATTTGCCGTTGTGATAAAATCCTGAGATTAATCCCTTTGGAAACTTTTCTGTACACTGACGAAGCCATTTCGTACGGTCATTCCCGTCAGTCGAGCAATATAAAATTGATCTTTTTTCATTACAGTCACTTAAATACGCCCATGCCTCATCGAATGTTACCACAAATTTTCCATTTTTCAGCAGCCAGGTGTTTTTCATATAATTTCCTACGATTTGTTTTTCTTTCAGCAATATGCTTTGGCAAAAAGCAGATGAACTTTAGATTTAAACATCTTTTTTAACTTCAAATCTTTATGAATGAGTTTACTTACAGTGCCGGAAGACATTTGCCGCAATTTAGATAGTTCAATGTAAAACTATCGAACTATCTAAATTCTATAGTTCGATACAAATTTAGATAGTTCGATGCAAAACTATCGAACTATCTAAATTCTATAGTTCGATACAAATTTAGATAGTTCGATGCAAAACTATCGAACTATCTAAATTCTATAGTTCGATACAAATTTAGATAGTTCGATGCAAAACTATCGAACTATCTAAATTCTATAGTTCGATACAAATTTAGATAGTTCGATGCAAATGATCGAATGTTTCATTTCGAGTTTCGATGCAAATGATCTTTGAGTCGGCGGATTTTCTTTTAGGATCAGAGACTTCACTTTCTTGATATTTACCTGCGTTCGAACAGTCTTAGGATGAGGTTTCGCGGTCATGTTTTCATTTTTACTTTCAGCTAGACTTTTTTTCCTTTCAAATTTAATATATTATAAATACCTTCTTTTGAAATTCCATAACCGCGATTTTTACACCGCTTCATAATTTGTAGAGACGAATATTTCTCCTCGGAAAGCGCAGTCACGTAACCTTCGAGCTATCTGTCAATTTTAGGAGCCATTTTCTAAATAAATATTTCATTTTACATTCGAATCAAAACAAAACAGTAGCATACGATTATTCTGAAGTTGCCAAGTTTTTATCTTAAATGCATTCGACAAAAATAAATTACAAAATCGTTTCCATAAAGTGCGAACGATCTTCTGTATATATATATACAGGTAACCCTCCTATAACACGGTATATAGGTTCCTAGAAAATGCCGTGTTGTGTGAAACCGTGTTATATGAGACCCAGAGACAGTCCAAAAAAAGAGGGGGGGGGTTACGTTCCAAAAACTTATAAAAAAAAACTTTTTTTAAATTCTATATAAGCAACTTAATTTTTATTAAAAATATAAATGTATGTATAACACAAAACGAAAAGAAACAAAAAAAATTATTTTCATTTAATGCGACCTCAATTTAATAAATTTCTTCCTCATCACTGCTCGGTACAATCAAACGAAAACGTTATTTCGATTGTACGATATCACCTTCACTTTCAGAACCTTTTTCTTCATTTAGATTTTTTTGCACCTTCTATCCTCTTTAAAAGATCTGTCATTTTGGTTTATTGGCTGGTTCTTACAAGGTCATCGTAGATTCACGGTATAGAGATAGACAATTTTGCAGCTCCCTTTTGAATTTTCGGCTTCTTTCACCGGAAGGGTCTGCATTTGGGAAAAATGATTCAAGATTTTCAGCCAAGCTTAGGCGTTCTTGTAATTTTATAGAGTTTTAAATGATTAAATTATAATTCGTTTATACATTTTCATGTAAAGCCACTATCGTTCATTATTCCTTCCCGTCATTATTTTAAGGTAATTTAGTTTTTAAATGTGTTAAACAAAAACCATGTTATCCAGTGCTGTAGAAATACAGTGTTGTACAAAGGTTTTCGCAATTTTTTTATCGTGTTAGAGCGAATCCGTGTTACAGGTTGCAGTGTTATACGAGGGTTACCGCAATTTATGTTATCGTGTTAGAGCGAAACCGTGCTGTAAGATGCCGTGTTGTAGGAGCGCTACCTGTATATATATATATATATATATATAAATAAGAATAAGATGAAAGAGAAAACCAGTAATAGCTCTAAAGCTACATGAAGCCAGGAACATCCAACATGTAAAGAAAAGTATGAATAAGTTTTTTGACAGCATTTCTTCATCAGCGGTGTCAATACTGTCTAAAAACCAATGGATTGTTTCTGATGAGTATGATCTATTAAATAAACACACTCAGACACCGTACAATCCATTATTAACAGAAGAATTGAATAATAAATGAATTAAGTTTGAATAAAAGTACTTAACCAAAGAACACCAAGCCTGGCGCTAGTCAGAGTGGAAGTTAAGAACTTGTAACCGCAAGATGACTGACGTCATATAAATTGCAACCATTGAGGTAGTGGATACTCAGTTACAGACTTACTTAGGTTACCATATTTTAAGACTATTATTCCTTTATTTATTTAGTTTTTATTATTGTTACTACTATGAGTTAATTATTTTTTATTTTTCATATGTTTTTATTTTTGTTTTTAGTAGTTATTATTTTTATTTTAACCTATAGTTATGTTTAACTTATTAATGCAACAGAACAAACTATTCATTAAAACAAAAACAACCAATTATGTTTTTGGATAGACTAACTGGGTAATTATTACGAGTTAATATGTGTATGTATGTATATATGTATATATATATATATATATATATATATATATATATATGTATATATATATATATATATATATATATATATATATATATATATATATATATATATATATATATATATATATACATACATACATATGTTACCGTGCGAGACCGAAATTGGAGAATGTTGACATTCTCCGGTGAATTTCAACGCATAACAAATACGTCGGTGAAAGATCGAATGTTTTGTTATATTGTTATACATTCGGACCATCACCGGTGTATGCCGACAAGCACAGATATGCTCTGGTGGACGTCGAAACGAGAAACCTCTAAACAGTACTTTAAATTCTCTCAAGAAGTCTTTAAAAGCTCTGAAGAAAAGTACTCTAGAATACTTTCTGAAGTGATTTCTGCTAAATCTAAGTGCAGTACACCTTTGGATTACAGACACTTAAAACGTTCGGCGTTTTCAAAATTAATGATGAAGAGAAGTCAATCGTACCATTAAAACCAGGGGAAACAAATATACAGTATTATGTTACCAATGATGAATTGTTCAGTATACTATCTGAAACTCAGCTGTTGTTGCAATAAATAAGATTGTATAACGCCAGTCACATAATTAAGTAAGTTTATTATTGGTGTTATTTTCTTTTCTCATATAGAATGCACTGTTCGTTTTAAGTTCAACAGTATATTTACACGTGCTGTTACCTAAAGTACAAGAAAAAGAAACCACGTGATCGGCATTTAATAAATTAAATTCTAAAAATGAATCTTGAAAAATTCACCCAATATCAGAAAATGGAGGTAAAGATTCGATAAAGATTTCGTTTTAAACGAATTTTTAGGATCGATATAAATTTTATAACCCTCGGATTATTATTTTAAATGCAAACTTTTAAAGTTTGTGGAATATTACTAAAACAGCTTAAAAATTTAATTTAAAAAAATCTAAGAAGTTTTTCAAAAATCTTTCTTAGTGCACCCCTACACCATGAGAAGAATCGCCATGCAACATTTGAGCCCTTTAGGTCCAGCGGTTTGGTCTGTGCGTTATATGTCAGTCAATCAGTCACAGAACTGTTTTATATTATATAGATTACTATTCTTTATAAACCAAAATTGGTACTTTCTATACATGTTTAATTGAAAAGTGAAGCTAGAGTAATTATTTATCTTTAGTATTGTATAAAAAGTCAGTAACTGTGATTTATATTTTCTTAGCTGCATATTTTGGAAATCATATAGGATCATCATTTACTTACGGCTAAGTGGCAGATCCAAACATGTAACATAAACACGAGGCATTTTATTTCAGAAGGTCTTATGTAGAAAATATCTTTCTTATCACATATACCTCTATAAAAACCTAGTGGAGTGATGCCGTAATAGAATACAATTAAACTAGAAGAGATATATATTAAGCTGTCTTCATAGGAAAATATATCCCTTTGCTACTGTGCGTTATCTGTCAGTCAGTCATTCTGTCAGTCAGTCAGTCAGTTACGGAACTGTTAAATATAGTGTAAATTATCACTAATATCATTAACTTATCCAACATACAAACCAAAACCTTTTCCTCGCTAAAACTCAAAAGTATCGATAGTTCATGCAGGATAAATTTTCGATAAAATGATAATAATAACTAATACTCGCGGAGAAAAGCTTTTATTGCGTTCCTGGATAGTAAGTCGGATTCCTGCATGAGGGCCAGCCTAATCTTCCCCTCATTTCACTGTGATAGGGTC
>OU015499.1:168655824-168667849 GCA_907164885.2 Dolomedes plantarius
TTCGATCAAATGTGCAGCTATGATACGGTATCCCGCATATCACGAAGATGGACAATATGATTGTTTTTTTTTTTAGGTTTTTGGACATAACAGGAATGAATTCGCAATTTGTCCTCAGATCCAATAAACCGGACAGTTTAGAAATAAGGCGGTCGTACCTGCATTCTTTGGCCTTTTATCATAAATATATCTCAATATTATCAACCTTTAATATCTTGTCATAAAACGCAGAATTGTTATTTTCAGTTGGAAAAAAAAAAAGTTTATTACAAAAGGAATAATCGAGGTTGAAAGAGACGTTGCACTTTGTGCCACGCGCGCCTGCTGGTGTTCCAAAAAGGGGCGCGCCCGCTTGAAGGTTTTAAAATATTATTATATATATAATAGCCGTTGTCTCTGTATAACACTTCCGGGCTGTACTCATCTTCCAATTGAAGCCCTCAGTAAACAAACGGCCGGTTAGGCTTAATTTCAATTTCAGATGTGGATCAGAATTTTTTCTTACCTAAAAACTAATATCTTCTCCATCAAATCACGTTTGTTCAGCCTATTTTTCTATAAAACATTCAGAACTAAAAAAATTGGATGCTTTTAGCTGTATATTTAACAGTTTTTAAAAATCTGTTTACTTTTTAGATGAATTCTGAAAGTAAACGAACTTGAATGTGAATGAATCAAGTAGCTCAAGTATTCATATCGCGTAGTGAGCTGTAAAAAAACTGGATGGCAGTCTACTACTCCAATCGCACGAAAAACTAACTAAATAAAAAATAATGAAAGGGTTTGCTTTTACAAGGTGTGGATTAAATGCAATATTGTTAGATAATTCGGGATATTTTTTAACTTTCATATACTTTTTTCCATTATGACGTCATTATTAGTATTATGACGTCAAAATGACGGGTTACCTTCTAGTCTATATATATAAAAGAGCTTGTCTGTTTGTTTGTCCGCTATAGAATCATAGACTGTTTCACTCACCGGGTCCAAATTCGGCACAGTTAATGTTTTGGACCCGAGAAACTTAAATCAGGAAAAACGAAATTTGGGGCTCAATTAGTTTTTTTAAAATTAAGTTTTTAATGTTTTTCTGTGCCCCTAAGATGCGCGTACCCCCCTTGGCTGCGTTGGGAGAATAGCTGCGTTCAGAGGGGTTGGTTTGGGGGTGACGGGGGGGTCAAATTCCAATGCGCGGGAGGAAGAGAGTTGGGATTGACCTTTGGCGCTGGCTCCTCAGATAAGCACAACTTTCCTGGCTCTGCTTTGTGAAATCTGCAGATGATTCGTTTTCATGCGGAAAGTGATGCAGAGAATTCTCAATAAAATCAGACGAAGGTCCGCAGGCTCAAAGTTTCTTTCTTTCTTATTGTTTGTATATCATTTCAGTAGAAACGCGCAAAGCGCTTTCTGTCCGGCTAGAAGAACATGAAGAGCGGGGGGTGCGCCCAGTATTTTTTGGATGCAATGCATGAAAAATTAAACATCTATATATCTACCCGGGCAACGCCGGGCAATAATGCTAGTATAATATAAAGCTGTCATAAAGTCAATTAAATACAATAATTAAAAGATTAAAAAAACTTTTTATATACCATGTTTTTAAATTTTCTGTTGAATTAGCTGTTGTGTGATATGTCTTGAAACATGGTTGAATTACATAAACCAACATCACATTCAACACAATGATCGCAGGATTCATTTTGGAGTAATCATCTAATTCACTGTCAGACATATCCGTACAAGATATTGAAAATAACTCGTATCACACAACGCTACGCGAAAACAGAGCAAAAGAGAAAAAAAACATCACACAATCTATTCAAGCACGCTCTCGCGTCAACTACCCCTTTCAAATTCCCCCCTCACGTGCCCCCTACCCTTTTGTAAAAAATGAACATGTCCCTGTCAAACGATAATTCGAGGTGTCAAGGTCAATATATCACATTCTGAAGCAATGGGCGTAGTTATACGGCTATAAACAAATTACAGTGTCGAGTATTCTTAGAAGACGTACACTGCTGGCCACCCAAATTGCAACACCAAGAAAGACAAGAGATATCACAACAAGAGCCTTTGGATGAGTTCTTGGGGTACAGCAGACCAAGCAGCTTCCACACGTTGCCAAAGTTGATCTGCTGTGGCAGCTGGGGATGGAATCTGGGTCAATCGTAGAGCAACCATGGACCACATGTTTTCTATCGGCGAAAGATCCGGAGAGCGAGGCTGCCAGGGAAGCAATTCAATCTGGCGATTGACGAAGAACCGTTGGACAATGCGTGCCACGTGTGGTCGCGCATTATCCTGTTGAAATATGGCTGTGGGCAAGCCCTGAAGGTAAGGAAGGACAACTGGCTCCAACACCTCGGAGATGTAGCGCTGGCCGTTTAAAGTACCTGCAATGCGTACTAGAGGTGTGCGAGAGTGATATCCAATACCGCCCCATACCATAATACCCGGTGCAGGACCAGTGTGGCGGTGCATAACGCAGCTGTTCAGCATCCTCTCTTCACGGTGTCTCCAGACTCGAATGCGACCATCGTGGTGTTGCAGACAGAAGCGTGACTCGTCAGTAAAGACAATTTCATTCCATTCTGCCGTCCACATCCTTCTGTCATCGCACCATTGGCGGCGGAGACGTCTGTGGTTCTGCGTCAAGGGTAGACAAAGCAATGGACGTCTTGCGGACAGACCACTCTGCTGTAAACGGCGTCGAATGGTACGCGCAGACACTGAATGATGCGTTACAGACTGCATGTGCTGTGCTATGGTTCGTGATGTGACTGAGCGATCCGTCACTGCCATGCGCACAATTTGCCTGTCTTCACGTGAAGTGGTGCGCTGAGGTGGATGCGATCGAACACGCCGGTCCGTCGTACCCTCCTGCATCCAACGATCACATATCCGCTTTACAGTTGTTTGGTTTCGTCCAACACGACTACCGATTTCCCTGTAAGATAATCCACAATCTCGGTAGGCCACTATCCTTCCTCTGTCGAACTCGGATACTTGATCAAAAGATGATCGCTGTTTTCGACGAGGCATAATTGATCGTTTTTTTGAAAAAACCACAAGAAAAATACAATTGCCGAACTTGAAATCATCGAAATCTCCAAGCCTTAAATAGCGCCTTTTTTTTTTTTTTGAAGTGGCGTCACAGGCACGCGTGATGTGCGTCTGCGCTGAAATTCTAATCATTTGCATATCTCACCTCCACTAATGCATGTTGTAAATTTCATGGTATTTGCATGTTTCCTTCAGGGTGTTGCATTTACAGTGGCCAGCAGAGTATATATACGCCAGAGGCAGTCAATGCATCGACTGCGCAAAGCGTATATATACGCCCGCGGCAGGTAAGGGGTTAATATGTGAGTAGCCAAAACGATTGGGTTAATTTGGGGGCTCTGCGGAAATCCGCCACTTCCCAGTGCTGCGAAAGACATAGAAGAAGGAATTGCTTATCGCACAGAAGACTTCGTAAGAAAAGACACGTTGCGCACATTAATACTCAAAACAGAATGTAGAAAATGAACATTCGCTTGGTCACGATTTCGAAAATTGTCATGTCATAAAGAGTGGAAGAAAGCAACTGAGACACTTCCCTATCTTCAGGATCGTTTATTGGTGTTGCTGAAAATGCTCTCCATTAGCCACTATGCACTTTCGAGCTTTGCTCTCGAGTGCGCAAGGTGTCTTTTCTTACTAAGTCGATGATGCCGAACAACTTTGTAATTCACTTTTTCCCCGTATCTCGTACCGTTTTGGAGATAAAAACGCTCCAAAATTTGCCGATAGATGGCGTTGTAAGTTGTCTCGTCGAGTAGCGCATAGCCTTTTTACCTAGACACCCACTTTATGGCCTAAGCTGTCACCGTTTAGAAGTTAAGGGGGGTTTAGGTGGGAAGTCTGTATAGTATAACTTTTTATAAGCGCAGGTACCTGTCGAATGATTGAATTGAATAGCTCAGCTTTGAGGTCAAAACAGAGTTACTAATACGTCAATCACTATTGCAAAATTTCACTGAAATAGATTGAATTTCTTTAAATGATTCGCTTTCTCGTTTACAAAAGTCACCGAAAAATGAGTTTTCTAGGATAATGCTACTTCCTTCCTGTGTTTTTCTGTTTCTTCAATTGGCCGTCACTCCTCATCCAATGATCGTAAGAATATAAGCTAAGCAGTTTTAGAATCCTAAGAGATTGGCTTTTGAAAGAGAGCCATCTCTTAATCCAATAACGTCAAATGCCCTTCCCAAAGAAACAGAGGCATTCCCCAGCTGAAATCGCGCTGCCGAGGGACGATCGCAATGACAACTCAAGGACAACATCCCCTCGTGCACAGTTCGACCGCAGTCGGTAGAAAACCGCTCAACAGCACCGAAGTAGCCTAACCAATCACTCTACTTGTACCCAGAGCAGTGGCGTAACGAGGGGTTGTCTATCGTGCCAAATGGTCCCCAAGACAAACGAGATTTTCCGGGAGGGCGCCAAAAAGGTATCGTGCCAAGTTGCGTCTCTTGTTGTTGTTGCTTATGCCCCTTGACTGACAGCAACATCAGGTCAAGTTCCGAAGGCTATGGGCGACGAAGGCGCGACTCCTGTTTTGAATCAGCACCACGAGGGTCGGAGTCAGACTTGGCTAAATGACCGGTCCACTTGACCCCGGACCTCCAGAGGCAAATTTGAGAACTTGGAGGGCATTCTAGCCACGCCCTATTTTACGTACCCCGGCCACCATGAGTGAACACGGCGGTGGATTTGTAGCGACGGGCATCGAACCAGGGACGTCCAGATCGCTGCTCTTGCCAACTGCGTCTTTTTGAGACAGCTGTCAGTTGAGCAGGATATTATTGTCTGTTGCGGCGGGGTCTCTTGGACTTGATGTAGGCTTTCCTACACCAGGGGGATTGAAAACAACAACAATTTACCTCTGGATGTGCGGGGTCAAGTGTTTCTTGTCTCGTCACTTGATTCGGTTCAAAATGACGGGACCGGTCATTTAGCCAAGTCGGACTCCGACCCTTGCGGGGCCGATTCGAAACCTTTATCCCCCAAAGCAGCGGTTCCCAACCGGTGGGTCGCGGAAGGGTTACAGGTGGGTCGCGACTCGACCCTAAAACTATTAAAATGGTCTTCGTGTACTTTTATAATTGTAGTTTTTATCTTCACCTAGGGAACACTTGTTGGTGAGTATAAAACCACTTGTTGCATATATTGCAAACGTATATCTATAGTTAAATAAATAACTCTTTTGCTACAGAGTGCTTATATTTTGTCAACCATTTTCAAATCAGAGCACAAATTGTTTATCAATGATAAATCTGTATCTTCAAAACACGCACACACCACACATATATATATATATATATATATATATATATATATATATATATATATATATATATATATATATATATATATATATATATATATATATATATACAGTCGAACCTCCATATATCGAAGTAGCAAATTGCCGGAAAAAAATTCGATATATAGAAATTTCGATAAATAGAATTGAGCTTAGTTTTATCATAATTCTCCTAAAAAAATTAAAGCTAATTTTCGTATACGAAAGTCCATTTCAAATTTATATGCGAATCCCATTAAATGAAAGTTAATAACTAAAAAATGAATTAATATGAAAGATTTATTGATTACTACATACCTTTAAAAAAATAATAATCCAGACAGTGGTTACAATGATCACAGTTACATTCTTAAAAAAAAAAAACTACGAATATCTTGCCGAACAGCCAGTTTTGCGGAAAGTTCAAAGAAATGTTCGTATTTATTCAGTCCACTAAAAACCTAATCAGGGACATTTTCCGAGAATTTAAGCCCACGACGTATTGTTTCAAACGCCAAAAATTGGGAGATTTTATTCTAAAGCGGAATAAAATCTCCCAATTTGTCTTGAAAAAAATTTCGATATACAGAGTTTTTTTCGATATATAGAAACAATTTTTCTATGTAATGAACAGGGAGATTCGCTAAGAGTTCGATATATAGAAAATTTCGATTTGTGGAAGTTCGATATATGGAGGTTCGACTGTATATTTATTTATTTATTTTTTCAATATTTGATGGTAAATTCTATATACATAAGGAAGGGATACGATACAAATAAGGTTTTTACTCCACCATGGACCGATGGACCGTGGATAAGGAAAGGTGGGTCGCCGGCTGAAAAAGGTTGGGAACCACTGACTTAAAGGATTCCTTTATCGCACATGGCCCTCGGGACTTGATCTGATGTTTCTGTCGGTCAAGTGGCATAAGCAACAGCAACAACAACAACAGTTATGCTCGCTACGCCACTGACCCAGATCTAAAATAAACAATCCATAAGACAATCGGAAAGAATGAACATAAAAGTGAGAGGCAGGAAAACAATTTAAGGTTTCTGTTCTGGTTCCATCCGGGCTTCAGGACAACTTTCTTGTTTCGCCGCGTTTCACATCGCCAACACGTTACATGAGACGTTCCAGAGTGTTTCGGGCCATGGTCTTTCAAACAGTTCTGCTCACCAGCCATTTACCGTGCTCTTATTTATACAGCTGAGCATGACGTCAGTCAAAAGAAAACATCTAAGGAAGATAGGAAAGTAAGGGAAGGGATAATATAAAGGCCTAAATATATACAGTGATTTCCGCTTATAAGAATCACGTTTGTTATTACTGTTTTTGATTCTTATAAGCGGTTGATTCTTATAGCCGAAATTTAGGTTTTTGGACAGGCACACACAAACCTATATATACATATATATTAGATATTTTACCTTAAAATACTCTTTAATTTACGTTAATTATCTTTTATTAAAATTATGTTTTATAATTTTAAAAATACAACTTAATTTCTAGACTTATAACTAGATACACATGATTACAGTAAGAGAAGAAAAAAATCCAATTTGTTACCACATACCTGCTTCAGTTTTAACATTTCAACTACAGGCAGGGAGCAAGAAAAAGATTTCTATGGTAGTTTGACGTAATGAAGTTTTCGGGAGGCTGTTTATACCTCTTTCAATACTAATAGTCTCAGACGAAGATTCACGTTCTAGCTTACGTTTCACGGTCTGATAACGTGCTGAACCTACTAATGTCACGCTTGCCTAAGTGATAGTGGACACTTAGGCAAACGCGATTTATGTGTTTCAGGGTCCAGGAAGCCGCTATCAAGATATGGGAGGTGGGAAAAGAGAGTCCCTATTTTTGTTTGTCAGTGGAGAAAAGTGAAATCGGACCCGGAAGGGTAAAGATTCCCCCGGGTCAAGCTAATAGGACAGTGTTGTGCTAAAGCGTTTAAGGGGAAACTATTATATTGTGTCTAACAAAGAAAGGGATTAATTTTACGACTCTATTCCATCCCATCTTATCAATCTTTCTTTAAAAAAACAGAGAAAGAACTTCGTGCCTTTTGAGGGTTAAAGTGGCGTTTTTGGAAAAATGGAAGTAAAGCGAAGAGTGTAAACTGATTCTTAAAACCGGTGGATTGATTCTTTAAAGCGAAAATTTTAACATGGAAATAATACATTTGTTTTTGTTTTCGCGATATTGATTCTTATAAACGGTTGATTCTTATAACCACTGATCACTATAAAAGGTGGTTACTGTATATATAAAATTGAGAAAATGGCGTCACGAAGCTGCGTTATTTTGCTCGATTACCAGGCTTTCCAAGTATCCGGATTTTGTGTAAACTCGGTTATCGAATAGTCATTTCATGATTATCCGGCGGAAACCGGTTAACCGAATAAAAATAAATACTACTGAACTTTATAAATATTACTTTTATTGCTTTTAAACTTTAAAATGCGAAATTTTATTCATTTTTTACCATGTTTTTATTAACTCGCTTTCTTGTTTGTTTGTGTGTGTGTTTGTCTAGTGCAAATCTTGCAATCGATTTTTAACTCACTTCCCGACTAGCTAGACATTCGAAACTTTTAGAATAGCTCGAAACACGATGGCAATGCATTCTTTTGATACTTTTAGCCATCTTTAAGCAGGATTGAATTCAGTTTCGGTTAATTTTGTTTTGTAGACTGGTGCAGCCATCTATCGGCCGGGACGGGAACGAAAAGTGAAACGCGAGTTAACTTCCAATTCACTTCATTTTCTTTCGAATGGATGGGATAATTCATCAAAAAAATTTTTAAACAGTATTTATTAATACATAGGATTGTCAAGTTTATAGGATTCGACAGAAAATTTAAAAACGTGGTATATAAGAAGATCTTTTTATCTTGTAATTATTTATTGAACAGTCATTTTAAAGAAACAGAAAAGGCTCTCTACTGAGGTCGCTTTCGCTGTTTTCGGCAGTGCCCTATACAGCAATTATAGCTCTTAGAAGTTCTCTTGAAGATGTTAAATTCTTGCTTTAACCCTTCAGCGCGCGCGCCCGTGTACAAAGTGGAACGTTTTCGTAATTCTGAATGGTTTGTTTTTACATCAGTGGCGTAGCAAACGAGGGGCAAGGGGGTCTATCATGCCTCGGGCGCCACTCGCAGAGGGGCGCCAATGTAAGATCCATATATTATATTACTATATGTTTTCGAGGTGGATGTCAATATAAGGTCTATATATTATATTACTATATGTTTTCGAGGTGGATGTCAATATAAGGTCTATATATTATATTACTATATGATTTTAGGGGAGGGCGCCAATATAAGGTCTATATATTATATTACTATATTATTTTGTGGGGGAGGGCGCCAATATAAGGTCTATATATTATATTACTATATGTTTTCGAGGTGGATGCCAATATAAGGTCTATATATTATATTACTATATGTTTTTCGTGCAGGGCGCCAATATAAGGTATATATATTATATTACTATATTATTTTGTGGGGGGATGCCAATATAAGGTCTATATATTATATTACTACATGTTTTTAGGGGAGGGCACCAACATAAGGTCTATATATTATGTTACTATATGCTTTTCGGGGGGGAGTGCCAATATAAGGTCTCTATATTATGTTATTATATGTTTATCGAGGGCGCCAATATAGGGTCTATATATTATATTACTATATGTTTTTCAGGGGGGGGGCGCCACAAAGGTATCGTGCCCCGGGCGCCAGTTATGCTCGCTACGCCACTGTTTTACATGTCAGGTTTGAATATTCTGAGCAGTTTCTATTGATAGCTACACCCTTTCTAATGCAGTTCTGATTTTCTGACCTTTGTATTCCTTTCGATTCATTGGTAGTCGTGATTTAAATGTGGTAAACCTGCGATTATACTGGGTTAGAATACGACAAAACCAGGAGTTGGTGGAGTCTATCCAATGTGCAGCTATAACACGATATCCCGCATATCACGAAAATGAACAATCTCGTTGTTTTTTTAGGTTTTTGGACATAATAGAAATCCATTCGCAAGTTGTCCTTAGATCCAATAAACCGGACAGTTTTGAAATAAGGCAATTGTATCAGCATTCTTTGGCCTTTAATTATCAATATATCGCAGTGTTATCAACATTTTATATCTCGTCATAAAACGCAGAATTATTATCGTCAATTTGGAAAATAAAAGTTCATCACAAAAGGAATAATCGAGGTCGAAAGAGACGTTGCACTTTGTGCCACGCGCGCCTGCTGGTGTTCCAAAAATTGGCGCGCTCGCTGAAGGATTAAATTGCCGAGATCAGTTAGTATTCCTGCATGTTTAACGTTGGACGCGTTTGAAATGTATGAATTGAGTTCTTCGTGTAATTCTTTATTTCTAGTTCACCATGGGATGCGAATTCTTCACACAAAATATCATCTTCATCCATTTATAACCCACTTTACTGTCCGACCACAGTACGAAGAACCACGGTTGGCATAGTGCAAAGACGATTCTATTCACACTGTAGGTAAGGCTGCTGAGGAAGGAGGGGGGAAAGTCTCGTATTCTCTAGACATTCTTTAGAATCGGTTACTAACTGCGCTTGCTTGCTTTTACCTCGTCTGTTATTTTGATTATTATATTAAAATAACAGATTATTATATTAAAATAACAGATTATTATATTAAAATTAATGGATCCTTTACCCAACACAACTGCTCGGAATAAGCCGTTCCGTGGTGATTGTAAACGTATAATACACAATGTAATTAAATTGTGTGATAAAGAAGCACTAGAAGGAAATGTTATTGTTCGCAATCTCTAAAGAGAGCTAGTGAAATGACCGAGATATCAATGTCCAGAGTAAAAAGAATACGCAGAGAAGCAAAGGGTGAAGAAACTCCAAAATTTGAATCTCCGAGGAAACTTCAGAAAAAAAGAACCACAGAAAACGTAGCTTTAGATAATTTTGATTGTGATGTAAACCGAAAATATCCTCTCCTATAACACTCCTATTTTTTAAATAGATTTGCTTCTTTCTTTTTATTATTTTGAAATTATTATTCACATATTCGATCAAAAATAAAGTTTTAAAAAATAACTTTAAAATTGCGGACAAAAAGCAGTCTGAAATACATTCCGTATTTCATAAACAAACACATCCGAAAATATGACGTTTTCCCCTATTTTCTAAGTTGACTAGCTTTTCTCGCGCATGCGTAACAGCTTCCAGGGACCTTGCTTCCGTGGTCGGACAGTATACGAATTTAATGCAAACTTTTGTTTTTAACTTTTGACTTAATGCACTATGTGTTTTTCCTGATTACATTTCGAAAACCGATTTCACGAATATTTCACAAATTAAAAAATAATATGTCGAAATCGAAATTTCAACACCCATTTTATACGGAAAATTTAAAAAAATTTATGTTTCGGCCATCCAGAAAATATTGGAAGAATATATCGGATACGGTCAGGAATTAAAAACCCGCGTATAACGGATACGGATATACCCGTTTTGGATACCCTAAGCCCGTCTGCACACGGAGTAACTCAAAAGAAACTGATAACTGACTCAAATCACAAACCAGTCCGTGATGAGTCGCAACCTATGTAATTGAATGGAGCCACGCACACGGCGCAACTGGTTACAAACCCGTCCGACGGGTTTGTAACCAGTATGCACGGGTTTGTAACCAGTATGCACGGGTTTGTAACTGGTTACAAACCCGTCCGACGGGTTTGTAACCAGTTGCGCCGTGTGCGTGGCTCCATTCAGTTACATAGGTTGCGACTCATCACGGACTGGTTTGTGATTTGAGTCGGTTAACAGTTTCTTTTGAGTTGCTCCGTGTGCAGACGGCCTTACTGTAACAAATGACAGATTTTTATGTTGTGATCAGAGGTGACTGTATGTCTCTTTTGAAACGCACTACAAAATAAAATCTGGCTTGCTAAAAAAAAAGGTATTTATGATTTAGTTTTTCCCTGATCAGCGTAGTGTTATCGCACTGCCAAACACATAAAACAGAACTTACCTCACGCAGTAGTTTCAGAACTTGAAATCACAACGTTTCCCTCTGATAAGAAAACATTTTGAAGCTAATAACGAAACTGTATATGCACGAGCTATCAGTCGTTCTTTGTTCTTCAGGCTGATAGCGATGTAAAAGGAAATTGGTGGTCCTTCCGTAAAGTTAGATATATTTTTTTCAAAAGCGATGGATCAGTCCAGGCTTCGTGTGGATTTAGAAACATACTTTCTGGATTTTAACAAGAAATTGTGAAAGTCGAAATTAAACCCGACTGGATCCGCACGAACGCACACTTTCTGAGTGAAGTCAAAAAAGCGTTTCACAAGCCTTAGCTTATGCCCTTAGCTTCACAACCTTTAGCTTTATGCCCTTAGCTTCATTACTGCTACCTGACAGTAAAATAATACATACAGTATATATTATTAAGGAGACAGTGGACTTTCAAAATTGTGAAATTTGTCCAAAAATTCGATTTTTTTCATTTTATTGAATTGTGAAAATACGGACGAGTAGGAAAGTGTTGCAAAAAGAATTTTTAATTTCTGCGATTACTTTCCGAGTTATAGGCATTTGTATTTAATTTAGATATTACGTGGTTACTAATAGCAATAACTTTAAATGTGTTTTTCTCGAAATAAAAAT
>OU015499.1:168668349-168700849 GCA_907164885.2 Dolomedes plantarius
TACAACAGTTGCAACATCTACAAAACAATCAGCTTATAGGCCTGATATTGTTGTTCACGATAAAAAAAGTAAAGAAATAATATTTATTGAAGTTGGTATAACAAGCCAGGAGCATTTGCAAATTGTTGGGAATGAAAAATCACGGAAATATAACGGATAAATTTAAATAGCATTTTTGTCAAATTTTTGGCTCTTCAGATGTGCTATATCCCTTTTAATGATGGACATAGAATTGTCAGAAAATCAATAAAATGAACAAAACAATATTTCGTCTGACCATTGGAGGGGGGGGGGTAGACTTTATAGCTATTTTAGGTTCTAGTAAATTTTCTTGATATATATCCATAATGAGGAGAAAAATGTAAATACCTTCATAAAGTTCGGTTCTTCATTACTGAAGTTTTGAAGCAGAGGGAGGCCCCCAAAGAAGTTTTTGCCCCGGGCCCCAATTAGGCTAAGTCGGGCCCTGTCTAAAAGTAATGAATAATTTTGTTTCCACTACGTGTAGCAGATTTTAGTTGACGATTTGTATCCTTAATCGGAACCTCTGCACTCTTAAACCCTTAATTAGATCTGTCGTAAATTTTTCCATTTATTTCCACCAATCTGAAAATGAGTAATTACAGTGGCTCCCAAGAGTGTTCGTACACTTACGATTTTCAATGAAATAGGGCTCTATCCATTAATTAAAATGAATATTTCAGAATGGGTATTTAATAATATGATCTATAATCTATTCTAACAAAACTACATGAAATATTTTGAAAACATAGTAAAACTTTATTTTTAAGAGATCAATAATCAAGAAGTAACAAATTAATATTAGCACAGGGATTAATGCCAGTGCCTTACGTTTAAGAATTTCCAAATAAAATTATTGCAAAGCAGTTTTCTTAACATTTCTTGTGCAAATATATATGTTAAGAATTTCTATGATAGTAATGTTATTGCAAGAGAATCATCGTTAAATGTTGTTTAAGATTTTACTGATATAAAATCTATTCTATCTCAGGATATCCTGAAAATTTTTATCTATTTTTAACTCATAAAAAAATTTATCACTTAAAAATAGATAAAAATTTTGAAATTATAAATTTTAAATTAATTAAATATTTTAATTTTAAATTTTATAGTTACATTTTTTTCACTATTTGCTGAAAGAAAATTGCAATACATAATATTCCAAATTGAAAGGTATAGCACTGATTAAATTCAGTGCATCTCTTTTTCCTTAAATTTGTTCAGGTTTTCCAGAAGACTCAGAAAAAGACTTTTGTAAGGCAGACATTCATGTTGCACTTTAGAGATATATATATATTTTTTTTTAAAGAGTCTGCCAGTGGATCTCCAAAAAATGATTCATAATTTCTTATATGTCTGTATAAATTTAACCCATCTATTAAAATAAATTTTTCCAGATTTTAAAAATTGTTACACCTTTTTGTAAAGGAAGAATACTGCTATGCATAACTATTATTCCAAATTAATATTAGTACAGAGATTTTAGTGCATCTTCCTTGCTTTAAAGAATTTCCAAATATAATTGCAAAGCAGTTTTCTTGACATTCTTGTGGAAATATATATGTTAAGATTTTCTGTTATTGATTACCATTGCAATACAATCATTATTAAACTGTATCACTATTGACTGAAATTTCACATTAAACTGGTATAAAATCTATTCCATCTCAGGATACCCTGAAATATTTTTGACTGATTCTCTTGCCTTTGTGGGAAGAAAATTGAAATACATAAGTAATATTTGAAATCGAAAGATATAGCACTGAATAATTGCAGTTAATCTGTTTTTCTTAAATTTGTTCAGGTTATCATAACTGCTGACCAATTTCTCTTTCTAAGACTTTTGTAATGCAGACATTTTTGTTGTGCTTTTCTCATTCTGTTTTTGTGAGTCTGCCAGTGGATCTCCAAAAAATGTTTCATAATTTTTTATATGTTTGTATAAATTAAACCTTTTTCCTAAAGTAGTTTTTGCCAGATTTTTAGAAATGTTATACCTTTTTGTAATGGAAGAAAACTGCAATGCATAACTATTATTCCAAATTAATGTTAGCACAGGGATTAATGCCTATGCCTTATTTTTAAGAATTTCTAAATATAATAATTGCAAAGCAGTTTTTCCTCCAGACATTTCTTGCTCAAGTATATATATTTTCTATGATATTAGTGTTATCATTGCAAGAGAATCATCATTAAATGTTATTAAGATTTTACTGATATAAAATATATTCTATGCAGAAAATATTTATTTTTAACTGATAAAAAATTTTATCACTTAAAAATAGATTTAAAAAAATTCAACTATAAATTTTAAATTAATTATTTTTATTTTAAATTTTATAGTTGCATTTTTTTTTCACTATTTGCTGGAAGAGAATTGCAATACATAATATTCCAAATTGAAAGGTATAGCACTGATTAAATTCAGTGCATCTCTTTTTCCTTAAATTTGTTCAGGTTATTATAATAACTCTGCAATTTTTCTTCCAGAAGACTCAGAAAAAGACTTTTGTAAGGCTTTTGTAATTTTGTTTTGTAGTTTTGTATTTTTGAAAAAGACTTTTGTAATTTATGTTGCACTTTTCCGATTTTTTTTTTTTTTTGTGAGTCTGTCAGTGGATCTCCAAAAAATGATTGATAACTTCACATATGTCTGTATAAATTAAACCCATCTGTTAAAATAAATTACTCCACATTTTAAGAATATTTATACATTTTTGTAAAGGAAGAATACCGCTATGCATAACTATTATTCCAAATTAATATTAGTACAGAAATTTTAGTGCATCTGCCTTGCCTTAAAGAATTTCCAAATATTATAATTGCAAAGCAGTTTTCTTCAGATTTCTTGTGCAAATATATATGTTAAGATTTTCTGTGATAATAGTGTTATCATTGCGAGAGAATCATTATTAAATGTTATTTGACATTAAACTGATATAACATCTATTCCATCTCAGGATACCCTGAAATATTGCAGTTCTTCTCGTTTTTTCTTGAATTTCTCCAGGTTATCATAGCAGCTGAGCAATTTCTCTTCCAAAGATTTTTGTAAAGGAGACATTTATGTTGACTTTTCTCATTCTGTTTTTATGAGTGCTAATGGATCTCCCAAAAATGTATCATAATTTTTTATATGTTTGTATAAATTAAACCATTTTCCTAAAATAATTTTTGCCAGATTTTTAGAAATGCTATACATTTTTGTAATGGAAGGAAACTGCAGTGCATAACTATTATTCCAAATTAATATTAGCACAAAGATTACTGCCTGTGCTTTATGTTTAAGAATTTCCAAATATAAAATTTGTAAAGCAGTTTTTCTTCCTGACATTTCTTGTGCAAGTATATATGTGAAGATTTTCTATGATATTAGTGTTATTATTGCAAGAGAATCTTCGTTATATGTTATTTAAGATTTTACTGATATAAAATCTATTGTATCCTGAAAATTTTTATCTATTTTTAACTCATAAAAAAAAAATGTTATCACTTAAAAATATATAAAAAATTTGAATTATAGATATTAAATTAATTAATTATTTTAATATTAAGTTTTAAATTTTATAGTTAAATTTTTCTCCACTATTTGCCAGAAGGCAATTGCAATACATAAGTAATATTCCAAATTGAAAGGTATAGCACATTAAATTCAGTGCATCTCTTTTTCCTTAAATTTGGTTCAGGTTATGATAACAATTGAGCAATTTTTCTTCCAAAGACTTTTGTAAGGCAGACATTTATGTTAAAGTTTTCTGTTTTTTGATGAGTCTGCCAGTGGATCACCAAAAAATGATTCACGCCAGTGGATCACCAAAAAATGATTCACAATTTCTCATATTTCTGTATAAATTAAACCCATCTATTAAAATAAAGTTTTCCAGATTATAATAATTGTTACTCAAGTATATATATTTTCTATGATATTAGTGTTATCATTGCAAGAGAATCATCATTAAATGTTATTTAAGATTTTACTGATATAAAATCTGTTCTATCCTGAAAATTTTTATCTATTTTTAACTGATTAAAAAAATTTATCACTTAAAAATAGATTTAAAAAATTTAAATATAAATTTTAAATTAATTATTTTAATTTTAAATATTATAGTTAATTTTTTCTCCACTATTTGCTGGAAGAAAATTGCAATACATAAGCAATGTTCCAAGTTGAAAGGTATAGCACTGATTAAATTCAGTGCATCTCTTTTTCCTTAAATTTCTTCAGGTTATGATAACAGCTGAGCAATATCTCTTCTGAACACTTTTGTAAGGCAGACATTTATGTTGCACTTTTCTGATTCTTTTTGTTTTGTGAGTCTGTCAGTGGATCCCCCAAAAATTATTCATAACTTCACATATGTCTGTATAAATTTAACCCATCTGTTAAAATAAATTTCTCCACATTTTAAGAATATTTATACATTTTTGTAAAGGAAGAATACTGCTATGCACAACTATTATTCCAAATTAATATTAGTACAGACATTTTTGTGCATCTGCCTTGCCTTAAAGAATTTCCAAATATTATAATTGCAAAGCAGTTTTCTTGACATTTCTTGTGGAAATATATATGTTAATATTTTCTGTGATAATAGTGTTATCATTGCAAGGGAATCATTATTAAATGTTTTTTGACATTGAACTGATATAAAATCTATTCCATGTCAGGATACCCTGATATATTTTGAACTGATTCTTGTCTCTATGGAAAGAAAATTGCAGTGCATAAGTAATATTCCAAATAGAAACATATAGCACTGAATTATTTGAGTAGATCTCTTTTTCCTTAAATTTGTTCAGGGTATGATAACAGCTGAGCAATTTCTCTTCCAAAGTCTTTTGTAAGGTAGGCATTTATGTTTTACTTTTCTTATTCTTTCTGAGTTTGCCAGTAGAACTTCAAAATATGATTCAGATTTTGTCATATGTTTGTAGAAATTTAACCCATTTCTTAAAATAATGTTCTCCAGATTATAAGAATTGTTACACCTTTTTGTAATGAAAGAATACTGCTATGCATAACTATTATTCCAAATTTATATTAGTACAGAGATTTTTGTGCATCTCCCTTGCTTTAAAGAATTTCCAAATATTGTAATTGCAAAGCAGTTTCCTTGACATTTCTAGTGCAAATATATATGTTAAGATTTTCTGTGATATTAGTGTTATCGTTAGAAGAGAATCATCATTAAATATTATTTCACATTTAACTGGTGTAAAATCTATTGCATATCAGGATACCCTGATATATTTTCAAGTGATTCTCTTGTTTATGTGGGAAGAAAATTGCAATACATAAGTAATATTCCAAATAGAAAGATATAGCAGTGAATAATTTGAGTACATCTCTTTTTCCTTAAATTTGTTCAGGGTATGATAACAGCTGAGCAATTTCTCTTCCAAAGTCTTTTGTAAGGCAGACATTTATTATTAATTTCAACTGGTTGAAATGTTTAATTAAATTAGAAATAAAATGAGAATACATAAAACGGCAACACACGCTTTCAACACATCCATAACATGAATTAAGCAACAGCAGTGTTGCGAGTACACATTACATAAAAAGTGTGTTGTCACAAAGTGACAACACAAATAGAAATTCAATATTTATGTTGCACTTTTCTCATTCTGTTTTTGTGAGTCTGCCAGTGCATCTCTAAAAAATGTTTCATAATTTTTTATATGTTTGTATAAATTAAACCCTTTTCCTAAAATAAATTTTGTCAGATTTTTAGAATTGTTATACCTTTTATGGATGAAAACTGCAATGCAAAACTGTTATTCCAAATTAATATTAGCACAGGGATTTTAGTGCCTGTGCCTTACCTTTAAGAATTTCTAAATATAATAATTGCAAAGCAGTTTTGATTCCTGACATTTCTTGCGCAAGTATATATGTTAAGATTTTCTATCATATTAGTGTTATCATTGCAAGAGAATCATAAATGTTATTTAAGAGTTTACTGATATAATATCCATTTTATCTCTGGATATCCTGAATTGTTATACCTTTTATGGAAGATAACTGCAATGCAAAACTGTTATTCCAAATTAATATTAGCACAGGGATTTTAATGCCTGTGCCTTACCTTTAAGAATTTCTAAATATAATAATTGCAAAGCAGTTTTTCTTCCTGTCATTTCTTGCACAAGTATATATGTTAAGATTTTCTATCATATTAGTATTATCATTGCAAGAGAATAATAAATGTTATTTAAGAGTTTACTGATATAATATCCATTTTATGTCTGGATATCCTGAATTGTTATACCTTTTATGGAAGATAACTGCAATGCAAAACTGTTATTCCAAATTAATATTAGCACAGGGATTTTAATGCCTGTGCCTTACCTTTAAGAATTTCTAAATATAATAATTGCAAAGCAGTTTTTCTTCCTGTCATTTCTTGCACAAGTATATATGTTAAGATTTTCTATCATATTAGTGTTATCATTGCAAGAGAATCATAAATGTTATTTAAGAGTTTACTGATATAATATCCATTTTATCTCTGGATATCCTGAATTGTTATACCTTTTATGGAAGATAACTGCAATGCAAAACTGTTATTCCAAATTAATATTAGCACAGGGATTTTGGTGCCTGTGCCTTACATTTAAGAATTTCTAAATATAATAATTGCAAAGCAGTTTTTCTTCCTGTCATTTCTTGCACAAATATATATGTTAAGATTTTCTATCATATTAGTGTTATCATTGCAAGAGAATCATAAATGTTATTTAAGAGTTTACTGATATAATATCCATTTTATCTCTGGATATCCTGAATTGTTATACCTTTTATGGAAGATAACTGCAATGTAAAACTGTTATTCCAAATTAATATTAGCACAGGGATTTTGGTGCCTGTGCCTTACATTTAAGAATTTCTAAATATAATAATTGCAAAGCAGTTTTTCTTCCTGACATTTCTTGCGCAAGTATATATGTTAAGATTTTCTATCATATTAGTGTTATTGCAACAGAATCATAAATATTATTTAACAGTTTACTGATATAATATCCATTCTATCTCTGGATATCCTGAATTGGTATACCTTTTATGGAAGATAACTGCAATGCAAAACTGTTATTCCAAATTAATATTAGCGCAGGGATTTTAGTGCCTGTGACTTACCTTTAAGAATTTCTAAATTTAATAATTGCAAAGCAGTTTTTCTTCCTGACATTTCTTGCGCAAGTATATATGTTAAGATTTTCTATCATATTAGTGTTATCATTGTAAGAGAATCATAAATATTATTTAAGAGTTTACTGATATAATATCCATTTTATCTCTGGATATCCTGAATTGTTATACCTTTTATGGAAGATAACTGCAATGCAAAACTGTTATTCCAAATTAATATTAGCACAGGGATTTTAATGCCTGTGCCTTACCTTTAAGAATTTCTAAATATAATAATTGCAAAGCAGTTTTTCTTCCTGTCATTTCTTGCACAAGTATATATGTTAAGATTTTCTATCATATTAGTATTATCATTGCAAGAGAATCATAAATGTTATTTAAGAGTTTACTGATATAATATCCATTCTATCTCTGGATATCCTGAATTGTTATACCTTTTATGGAAGATAACTGCAATGCAAAACTGTTATTCCAAATTAATATTAGCACAGGGATTTTAATGCCTGTGCCTTACCTTTAAGAATTTCTAAATATAATAATTGCAAAGCAGTTTTTCTTCCTGTCATTTCTTGCACAAGTATATATGTTAAGATTTTCTATCATATTAGTGTTATCATTGTAAGAGAATCATAAATATTATTTAAGAGTTTACTGATATAATATCCATTTTATCTCTGGATATCCTGAATTGTTATACCTTTTATGGAAGATAACTGCAACGCAAAACTGTTATTCCAAATTAATATTAGCACAGGGATTTTAATGCCTGTGCCTTACCTTTAAGAATTTCTAAATATAATAATTGCAAAGCAGTTTTTCTTCCTGTCATTTCTTGCACAAGTATATATGTTGAGATTTTCTATCATATTAGTATTATCATTGCAAGAGAATAATAAATGTTATTTAAGAGTTTACTGATATAATATCCATTTTATGTCTGGATATCCTGAATTGTTATACCTTTTATGGAAGATAACTGCAATGCAAAACTCTTATTCCAAATTAATATTAGCACAGGGATTTTAGTGCCTGTGCCTTACCTTTAAGAACTTCTAAATATAATAATTACAAAGCAGTTTTTCTTCCTGACCTTTCTTGCGCAAGTATATATGTTAAGATTTTCTATCATATTAGTGTTATCATTGCAAGAGAATCATAAATGTTATTTAAGAGTTTACTGATATAATATCCATTTTATCTCTGGATATCCTGAATTGTTATACCTTTTATGGAAGATAACTGCAATGCAAAACTGTTATTGCAAATTAATATTAGCACAGGGATTTTAGTGCCTGTGCCTTACCTTTAAGAATTTCTAAATATAATAATTGCAAAGCAGTTTTGATTCCTGACAATTCTTGCGCAAGTATATATGTTAAGATTTTCTATCATATTAGTGTTATTGCAACAGAATCATAAATATTATTTAACAGTTTACTGATATAATATCCATTCTATCTCTGGATATCCTGAATTGGTATACCTTTTATGGAAGATAACTGCAATGCAAAACTGTTATTCCAAATTAATATTAGCGCAGGGATTTTAGTGCCTGTGACTTACCTTTAAGAATTTCTAAATTTAATAATTGCAAAGCAGTTTTTCTTCCTGACATTTCTTGCGCAAGTATATATGTTAAGATTTTCTATCATATTAGTGTTATCATTGTAAGAGAATCATAAATATTATTTAAGAGTTTACTGATATAATATCCATTTTATCTCTGGATATCCTGAATTGTTATACCTTTTATGGAAGATAACTGCAATGCAAAACTGTTATTCCAAATTAATATTAGCACAGGGATTTTAATGCCTGTGCCTTACCTTTAAGAATTTCTAAATATAATAATTGCAAAGCAGTTTTTCTTCCTGTCATTTCTTGCACAAGTATATATGTTAAGATTTTCTATCATATTAGTATTATCATTGCAAGAGAATCATAAATGTTATTTAAGAGTTTACTGATATAATATCCATTCTATCTCTGGATATCCTGAATTGTTATACCTTTTATGGAAGATAACTGCAATGCAAAACTGTTATTCCAAATTAATATTAGCACAGGGATTTTAATGCCTGTGCCTTACCTTTAAGAATTTCTAAATATAATAATTGCAAAGCAGTTTTTCTTCCTGTCATTTCTTGCACAAGTATATATGTTAAGATTTTCTATCATATTAGTGTTATCATTGTAAGAGAATCATAAATATTATTTAAGAGTTTACTGATATAATATCCATTTTATCTCTGGATATCCTGAATTGTTATACCTTTTATGGAAGATAACTGCAACGCAAAACTGTTATTCCAAATTAATATTAGCACAGGGATTTTAATGCCTGTGCCTTACCTTTAAGAATTTCTAAATATAATAATTGCAAAGCAGTTTTTCTTCCTGTCATTTCTTGCACAAGTATATATGTTAAGATTTTCTATCATATTAGTATTATCATTGCAAGAGAATCATAAATGTTATTTAAGAGTTTACTGATATAATATCCATTCTATCTCTGGATATCCTGAATTGTTATACCTTTTATGGAAGATAACTGCAATGCAAAACTGTTATTCCAAATTAATATTAGCACAGGGATTTTGGTGCCTGTGCCTTACATTTAAGAATTTCTAAATATAATAATTGCAAAGCAGTTTTTCTTCCTGTCATTTCTTGCACAAATATATATGTTAAGATTTTCTATCATATTAGTGTTATCATTGCAAGAGAATCATAAATGTTATTTAAGAGTTTACTGATATAATATCCATTTTATCTCTGGATATCCTGAATTGTTATACCTTTTATGGAAGATAACTGCAATGTAAAACTGTTATTCCAAATTAATATTAGCACAGGGATTTTGGTGCCTGTGCCTTACATTTAAGAATTTCTAAATATAATAATTGCAAAGCAGTTTTTCTTCCTGACATTTCTTGCGCAAGTATATATGTTAAGATTTTCTATCATATTAGTGTTATTGCAACAGAATCATAAATATTATTTAACAGTTTACTGATATAATATCCATTCTATCTCTGGATATCCTGAATTGGTATACCTTTTATGGAAGATAACTGCAATGCAAAACTGTTATTCCAAATTAATATTAGCGCAGGGATTTTAGTGCCTGTGACTTACCTTTAAGAATTTCTAAATTTAATAATTGCAAAGCAGTTTTTCTTCCTGACATTTCTTGCGCAAGTATATATGTTAAGATTTTCTATCATATTAGTGTTATCATTGTAAGAGAATCATAAATATTATTTAAGAGTTTACTGATATAATATCCATTTTATCTCTGGATATCCTGAATTGTTATACCTTTTATGGAAGATAACTGCAATGCAAAACTGTTATTCCAAATTAATATTAGCACAGGGATTTTAATGCCTGTGCCTTACCTTTAAGAATTTCTAAATATAATAATTGCAAAGCAGTTTTTCTTCCTGTCATTTCTTGCACAAGTATATATGTTAAGATTTTCTATCATATTAGTGTTATCATTGCAACAGAATCATAAATATTATTTAAGAGTTTACTGATATAATATCCATTCTATCTCTGGATATCCTGAATTGTTATACCTTTTATGGAAGATAACTGTAATGCAAAACTGTTATTCCAAATTAATATTAGCACAGGGATTTTGGTGCCTGTGCCTTACATTTAAGAATTTCTAAATATAATAATTGCAAAGCAGTTTTTCTTCCTGACATTTCTTGCACAAGTATATATGTTAAGATTTTCTATCATATTAGTGTTATCATTGCAACAGAATCATAAATATTATTTAAGAGTTTACTGATATAATATCCATTCTATCTCTGGATATCCTGAATTGTTATACCTTTTATGGAAGATAACTGTAATGCAAAACTGTTATTGCAAATTAATATTAGCACAGGGATTTTAGTGCCTGTGCCTTACCTTTAAGAATTTCTAAATATAATAATTGCAAAGCAGTTTTGATTCCTGACAATTCTTGCGCAAGTATATATGTTAAGATTTTCTATCATATTAGTGTTATCATTGCAAGAGATTCATAAATGTTATTTAAGAGTTTACTGATATAATATCCATTTTATCTCTGGATATCCTGAATTGTTATACATTTTATGGAAGATAACTGCAATGCAAAACTGTTATTCCAAATTAATATTAGCACAAGGATTTTAATGCCTGTGCCTTACCTTTAAGAATTTCTAAATATAATAATTGCAAAGCAGTTTTTCTTCCTGTCATTTCTTGCACAAGTATATATGTTAAGATTTTCTATCATATTAGTATTATCATTGCAAGAGAATAATAAATGTTATTTAAGAGTTTACTGATATAATATCCATTTTATGTCTGGATATCCTGAATTGTTATACCTTTTATGGAAGATAACTGCAATGCAAAACTGTTATTCCAAATTAATATTAGCACAGGGATTTTAGTGCCTGTGACTTACCTTTAAGAATTTCTAAATTTAATAATTGCAAAGCAGTTTTTCTTCCTGACATTTCTTGCGCAAGTATATATGTTAAGATTTTCTATCATATTAGTGTTATCATTGTAAGAGAATCATAAATATTATTTAAGAGTTTACTGATATAAAATCCATTCTATCTCTGGATATCCTGAATTGTTATACCTTTTATGGAAAAAACTGCAATGCAAAACTATTATTCCAAATTAATATTAGCACAGGGATTTTAGTGCCTGTGCCTTACCTTTAAGAATTTCTAAATATAATAATTGCAAAGCAGTTTTTCTTCCTGACATTTCTTGTCCAAGTATATATATGTTAAGATTTTCTATCCTATTAGTGTTATCATTGCAAGAGAATCATAAATGTTATTTAAGAATTTACTGATATAAAATCCATTCTATCTCAGGATATCCTGAATTTTTTTATCAATTTTTAACTGATAGAAATTTTCATTAGTTAAATATAGACAAAAAAATTAAATTAAAAATTTTAAATTAATTATTTTAATATTAAATTTTAAAAAATTCTCCACTATTTGCTGGAAGAAAATTGCAATACATAAGTAATATTCCAAATTGAAAGGTATAGCATTGATTAAATTCAGGGCATCTCTATTTTCTTAAATTTTTTGAGGTTATCATAAGAGCTGAGCAATTTCTCTTCCAAAGACTTGTGTAAGGCAGATATTAATATTGCTTTTTCTCATTCTGTTTTGTGAGTCTGCCAAAAAATGACTATAATTTCTCTATTGTCTGTATAATTTAAATCCATCTGTTGAATTTCATTATTGTAGATTTCAAAAATTGTTATACCGTTTTGTAGTGGAAGCTAACTGTAATGCATAACTAATAGCACAAATTAATTTTTGCACAGATTTTTTTTGCATGTGGCTTTCCTTAATCTAATCCAGTTCCAATGATATTTGTAGAGCAGTTTTTCTTCCTCAGATTTAGAGATGAATGTGATTTAAAATCTGGTTTCCTTGCTGTTTTTCCTGTATATAAATATTTAAGTGATGATGATGTTTTATTTGTGGCAAGAAAACTGTAATGCATAACTTTTATTTAAAATTTTTAAAAATAGCAGTGAAGTATTTTAGTTTATTTTCCTTTCTTTAAATTTGTTTCTTTCGTCATCACTGAGCAAATTTTATATATTTGTTAGTGAAACCCGTTTATGGGAATTTTATTTTGAAATCGCCAGAAATACTTTACTTTGTCTTACTAATGTGATTATATCTGCGGTTACATTTGTCCATATATTTATTTATCCTGCTCTGTCTTTTGTGTATATATATATATATATATATATATATACAGGGTGTCCATAATTAAAGTCCCACTTTCAAAAGGCTACAAAAAAAGAACCACTGGTCAGAATGACTTCAAATTTGAACTGAATATAATGGAAGAAGTTGGAAAATGATTTGGTATAATAAAAAAAAGTTCCAAAATGTATCAATAGATGGGGCTGCAAGCGGTTGGAACCTCTTTTTTTTTTATTATTATTACGCGAAATCATTTTCCCCCTTCTTCTAGTATATTCAGTTCAAATTTGAAGTCATTCTGACCAGTGGTTCTTTTTTTGCAGCCTTTTGAAAGTTGGACTTTAATTATGGACACCAATTATGGATTTGGCATAATAAATTAAAGTTCCAACCGCTTACAGCGCCATCTATTGATACATTTCGGAACTTTTTTTTATTATGCCAAATCGTTTTCCCTCTTCCATTATATTCAGTTCAAATTTGAAGTCATTCTGATCAGTGGTTCTTTTTTTGCAGCCTTTTGAAAGTGGGACTTTAATTATGGACATCCTGTATATGTATATATATGTATATATATATATATATATATATATATATATATATATATATATATATATATAATATATATATATATATTATATATTATATATATATATATATATATATATATATATATATATATACCGAAATTTTGTTATTGTCGTATTATCAGTAATGTGTAATCAAAACATTGACATCAGGTTGGTATATTTTATGAAAGAGGAACTTTTCATTCTCATACCATGCAAAGGAATTTCTCACCGTGTTACGTTTGAAGTTTTGAAAATGTTTCAATTTTGGTAACCACCGTCGGTTATCGAATTTCATGTCACATTCGTGTAAAGTTATGCACGAAAGACAATAAATTTAACATTTTGTGCAGCAGTGCGCATTAATGTACTATAAAAAAAAATTTCTCACCTGCTGCATAATCAGAAAATTATTTAGATCTTATGCATTTGAAGCAATCTAGCCCATAAATACAAAATACCTGAGAATTGAAAGAACATTTACATTACTCCGTATACATCATATTGATTATTTTATATACTTTGTAAATTGATTTTCTCTCTTTGCTTTTTTACGAAGTTTTTTTCCCCCAATATATTTTTAGAAAGAATTTTGAAAAAAAAACAACTTTAAATATCCAGAAATATTTTCTTTAAATGTCCAAATGTATGAGTGTTTGCGTGTTCATTTAAAAAGAGAGAGAGCATGTATGATGATGTAAAAGCGAATAGCACTTTTAGTTTACAAAGCCTGTAAAAAACCTGCTTGATTATCAATTTAAGAAATATGTAAATGAGTTCCTGTGGCAGTTTTATAAAAGCGTAAATAACGTGCGTACAATAGCAGTTCATGCTTATTCCATGTCTTCAATTGTTTTCTTTTGCGTTCCAGAATATCTTTATATATTTTTTTTTCTTTGGAATATTGTTGAATAATACTCACCCTAGACTGGCAGACTTCACAATGCGTGTGCAATTTCAATTAAGTCATTTAAAATTAAGGAGAAGCGAAGACAAAAACTCAGAAGAAGCATTTTATCGTAGTTTATGTGCCATATTACATTCTTCACGATTTTTACTCTGTATTGAATCAGTTTTTTATTTGATAGCTGAGAATGTTTTTTTTTCCACCCTGTAAAAAATATGCTGTGAAGAATATTAGTGTACACAAATGTGCGTTTCACAGAATAATTTTTCTATGTACACTGAAGTGCCACTGAATTAGGGATAGCAAAGCCTATGCAAATTGTGTAGCGCTGAGCATCATGTATGCGCAAGTGAGGGCGCTGTGGTAACTGTATATATAGCGCGTACTGTGGTTGTTCTGAATTAGTTGTTGGAATTGCCAGTATGGGTAAACTGCCTGATTTAGACGCCTTCGATCGCGGACAAATCGTAGGTGCGCGACGCATGGGCCATTCAATTTCCGAAATCGTCAGACAGCTAGGATTTTCAAGGTCGACAGTGTCAAGAGTATACCAAGAATACATGGATGGTGGAAAAAAAACTAGCGATCGGGCAAACTGCAAAGGACAATTAGCCTTGACAGTGCGTGGTGATAGACGGCTCAGGCGTATTGTACGTAGCCAGCGAAGCCAAACATTAGTTCAAATTACCACCCAGTTTAATGACGGTGCCAGTCGTACAGTCAGCAAACGGACTGTGCAACGCTCGCTTCACCGTATGGGTTTCGGGAGCCGTCGACCTACGAGAGTACCATTGCTCTATACTCGCCATCGGGCTGCACGTCTTGCCTGGGCAAGAGAGCACAGAGACTGGAGTGTAGAGGACTGGAAACGAGTAGCATGGAGTGATGAGTCTCGATTCCGACTACTTAACGCCGACGGGAGGCTGAGAATATGGCGTCAGGCTCACGAAGCCATGGATCCTGCATGCCTGGCTGGAACTGTACAAGGGCATGGTGGCTCAATCATGGTCTGGGGTGTTTTTTCGTGGCACAGTTTGGGATCTTTGGTGCGTGTACGAACCTCCCTCAATGCAATTCGGTACGTAGAGTTGCTGGGTGATCACCTCCATCCGTTTATGCTGTTCTGTTATCCGCACGGTAATGGAGTTTTCCAGCAAGACAACTGTACCCCTCACAAGTCCCGGTTGGCTACTGGCTGGTTGGATGAGCATTCCTCTGACTTCTCTGTCATGAATTGGCCACCTAGAAGCCCAGACTTAAATCCTATTGAGCATCTTTGGGATATTTTGGAACAAGGCGTGAAAGGCCATCACACAGCACCAAAGAACCTTACTGAATTATGGACAGCTTTAGCCAATATTTGGCAAGCCATTCCCGTGGAACGTTTCCAGAAACTTGTTGAATCTATGCCTCGTCGTGTGGCAGCCGTTATCAAGGCCAGAGGAGGCCCAACTCGTTACTAGGTAGGTATCCCTAATTCAGTGGCACTTCAGTGTAGTTGACAAAAACAGTTTCACTCTTTACGCTTAACTAATTTTTTATTAACACCATTAAAGCTGCTGTGTACTAACCTCATTGGATTCGCTCACCTAGATGTTGACCCATAGAGAAATTTTGTCTATAAAGCTACATAAATGCTGATAATCCTATAAAAATGGCATTTTCAGGTGGCCTGAACTTTTCTGCACCTTGCAACGGGACTTATTTTATAAATTTCGTCTACCAAAGGAATGGCTGAGCGCTTAAAAAGCACAGAATACATTTTTTTTTACCAGAATCATTTAAATTTAAAAATATTTGGATTTTTGTTAAAAACGAAAAAAGATCAAGGCGTAAAATTTCTCTTTCTATTACTGAGTACAATCAAGAAAATAAAATTAAAATTCGTTCAATCCAAGTGTGCGATCCTTGGATGCATAGAGAATATTTAAGATTGAGGTGAGCGAATCCAGTCGGGTTAGTACACATCAGCCCTAAGTTTTAGCAAAGCTTTTGTATTTCCAACATTTATTTTTATTTATTTATTTTTTATTATTTTTTTGCGCATTAGCATTACGCTTCATCGGAGGGCATCTTTTCACAATGACGGAATGCACTTAATTATGAAATGCATTTGAATATTGCCTGCAAGCTATTCTGTGGTTCAAATTTCATAGGTTTGTGTGATTGTATTTCGGAACATGCCATCTTGATACTCTAAATCTTCAAATGGTAACTCTGTATTTTGGTGCAGCAGCTATTCCTTCAGCTCGTGCATCTGAATTTTTCAGTGATCATCCTAGCATTGAATATTACGTGTTATTTAATAATTCACGTTTCGTGGAAGCTTATGTTGTGACACATATGTCCGATCGAAAATCAGAGTTATTGGCCAACGATATTATTGGTCATGTACATTAATTTATCGTGGGATTTGGATTCTAAAGTATCGTCCGCCGAATATTCGCCTATCTCAGTATTGAATGGAACTGAATTTTCAACTCCTAGTGACTGTACTTTTAAGTAATTTACATTCGATGGAACTTAATGTCTTTTATTATGCACTAGCCGGGCTTCGCCCGGCTAGGCTCAAGCCATCCGTGTAACATATTTATCTACTTCGGGCCCCACAAAAGAAAAAAAGCCTACAAATGTATTAAATTAAAGTGAATAAATTCCTTTCAATTTTCATTCCCGTCGCTGCCGGCAGATGGCAGCACCACTGCACCACATGATTTGGTTTCTCAGCAGGGAGTGATTTTAGAATGAAAATATCTCTAAAACTATTGAATTAACAGAATAAGTGTACGCAGAAAAAATTATCAGTTTTCGAAGCTCTTTCCAAATATGTAACATTTATGTACTTTCATGAGAAAAGAAATTACACCGTTTCCTGTATATTTGTCAGCCATTTTTTTTTTCGAGGAGTGGCCCACCCGGATGAGTTACGGTCACGTGATTTCTCGACATCCACTTGTCCCTTTATTATTATGCATAAAGTATCTCTCCATCAACGTTATTTTGTGTAAATATGTTCTTTATAGAAATATTTTTCTCGATATATTTGTGCCGTTATAAACTTTAGAAATTCTTTTTCATGCCTCGTCGAACCTGCTCGCGAGTGGCAGATTCCTTATATCCGGTAGACGGAGTCTCTGAATTTTTATGACAATCCATCAAAGGTAAGTACATTATAATATCAAAATGAAACTAGGTAATCTTGATTTTTTTATTAGTTTGGATTTTATAGTTCTTTTAACCCTTCCGTGTCCGTGTACAAAATGCAACACTTTCGTAATTTTGAATGGTTTTTTTTTTACATGTAAGGATTGAATGTTCTAAGTAGTTTCTATTGATAGCTACACCCTTTCTAATGCAGGTCTGATTTTCTGACCCTCGAATTCCTTTCCATCCATTGTCAGTCGCGATTTAACCGTGGTAAACCAGCGATTATACTGGATTACAATACGACAAAAGCTGGAGTCGATCGAATGTGCAGATATGACACGATATCCCGCATATCACGAAGATGGACAATCTCGTATTTTTTTTAGGTTTTTGGACATAATAGAAATTTATTCGCAAGTCGTCCTTGGATCCAATAAACCGAACAGTTTTGAAATAAGGCGATTCTGTCTGCATTCTTTGTCCTTTAATTATAAATATATCTCGATATTATCGACATTTTATACCTTGTCATAAAACTCAGAATCATTATTTTCAATTTCAAAAGAAAAAGTTTATTACAAAAGGAATAATCGAGGTTGAAAGGAGACGTTGCACTTTGTGCCACGCGCGCCTGCTGGTGTTCCAAAAATTAGCACGCCCGCTGAAGGGTTAAATCATTCATAATACTCGCGTTCATTACTGCTACATTTTGAGAACAGCTGCTATTTGCATCACACATAAATCCATTCGAAATCCATCCGAAAAGAGTCGCACTAACACATTAAGTTTTTGTTTATGGGAATCTTCTCTCGAGCATACACGACATTCCCAAAACACATCTGCTCCGATTAATGCTTTTGTGTTCAATAAATCGTCTCCTCAGTTATCTCCACGCATTTCCAGCAAGTGCGGAATGAGCTTTAAAAAAAATGGCGCCGCCGATGTTTTGTCTATCACAAGACCTTCAAACTGGATTTTGACACGGGAATCGTTTCTCTTTCTCAACTCGATTTGAAATGCTGGGAACACCTTTTTGGGAGCATTTTCGACATTAAACGCATAAAAAGAGAGAGCCTTTCACATCTAATGGGTTTCAATTTTAGAGCATTTGTTAATTCTATATTTACGAAACTTGTTTGACGTACAACAAAATTCTTGTTAATTCGGCGTTACTATCAGAAGCCAAAACGCGGTGCGTTTGCAATATAAAGTTCTTGGGACTGGAAATGCTCTGCGAAACGAAAGTAATCACTCCCGAACTAGAAAAATTTGTCACTTCATTAATATTTGATCCCAAATTTTGAAAATACAGTCGGACCTCTATTTAACAAAGTCGCTAAATCCCGAAAAAAAGTTCGTTGTATGGAAAATTCGTTAAATAGAGATTCACGTCAATATAATAATAATTTATTATTATTATATTGTTTGTTTACAAATACTAATCTAAAAATAGGTTTTATAGTATAGGTAGTAAAAAACCACACTAAGCAAAAAGTAAGAATGTCATTCAAAGCTTTAGAATAATGTCATGGAATTTATAGATATATGATTTTTAAGAAGTGGCATCTAGTACTTTAAATCAGAGCTCCGCAACCTTTTATCTTCCACGGCACAACAACGTTTTTTTCGATAATTCCGCGGCACACCGCAAGAAAAATCTTGTAAATATATAAATTACAATAAATGCGTATATGTTTTTATGAGATAAAAAAACACAACAAAATAGCTCTATGTATCGAGATAATTATAACCATTTAAGTTTTATATAAATCATTTTGAACCGTACACCAACACAAGAACAAAAATATAAAATTATAGTTCACAAGTAAAAAAATTTTCTCTTTAAATTTTTATATTAAAATTTGTTTTTTGGTCTTTACTTAAGCCTAATAAATCGAAGTTAATTTAAACATAACTCATTTATTAATGAGATATTTGAGATTGTTTTGATAAATGTGCGTTTTATATTTGGCTGTATAATAGAAAGAGCTACAGTTCATGGTCAAGGCCATTTAAATAGGATCGTTTTGTCATTTTCAGTTAGAACCAGTGTCGAAAAACTTTGTTCGCATAAGTGTGTCGTAGAAAAAGGGAGCAAAATCGCAATGGCCTTGTCAGAAATTTGTGGATATTCTTTCTTAACTGAAATCCAGAAATAGGACGCTCGAGCATACATACAATGTATGGCCAACAACATGATTTTGTTTTGTGCATAATTTCGACCCAGCAAAATTGCATATTAGAGGAATATTTTACTTAGAAAAATTTCTATTTAATGGCGGTGGTTATTTTTTTTATTATCATAATCGATAAAATCACTGGCACAGTCAAGATCACCTCGCGGCACACTAGTGTGCCATAGGGATGCGACATCGATGTCGATGTTTTGATAAAAACATCGATTTATTGAAGCCGATGTTTTTTTTAACATCGATGTTTTGTGCTCGATGTTTTACGTTGTCTCGATGTTTTTTTTTAATGAAAAAGTACCGTAATAAAAAAAATTTACCACGTAGCATAATTTTCCCACTCAGTAAATGTAAGTCTGAATTCTGAAAAGGACGAATACAAAAGGGGGAACGATTCCTTAGCAAACAGACAAATGGCAATTAACAACCAATGAACCAATCAGAGCGCTTGGAATGTTCCTGACACTCCAGGACCTTCCATGGGGTTTTATTTTACAAATAGTATATACACGAGTGCATCCATTTAAGTTTTTGTTTCGTTCTGGTTTTATATAAGTTGACACATATTATTAGTAAGATGATTTGACATATTATTAGTAAGATGCCTCCCAAAAGTACCGTTTGGAAATATTTTTACAAAACCTCTGACAAATTGGCGAACCAGTTTTAAAAAATGGATGTTCTAAAACATCGATGTTTAAAAACATCCATGGTTTTTGGGCGATGTTTTATTAGCATCGATGTTTTAATATTGAATATCGATGTTTTGTTATCGATGTCGCATCACTAAGTGTGCGACGGCACAGCGGTTGCGGAGCACTGCTTTAGATAGCCTAAAATGGCACTATTTAACACCAAATTTTCAAAACTTCTGGGGGGCATGTAATACCCCCAGAAGACCCCCCCCAATCTAGTCCACCCTGATAATAGGGCGTCAGGGAAATGGAGGTCTTGACCTCTCCCCCCCCCCCCCCAGAACAAAATCCTGAGCACGCCACCAATAGTTAGTACCAATCCTGCAGTAGCCTGGCAACCAATCCGGTAGTGATCTTAAATTTTGATCTCGCCTTTTTCTTGGAAGCATGTTTGCTTTAATCATTCCTTTCGTTTTTAAAATCATGATACTAAATTATGTGTGGCTTTTTCAGACTCAAATGACGACAAAAAAACTACCACCGTTTGTTTCATTCAATTGAAACTGATTCGTCCCCACTGCGATCTTGCTCGGTTTATTGAACAAAAGAAATCTCACATTGATTCTTGAACTGAGGATTATCCAGCAGTTTCTCGCTTTGCACAGTTGCGTCAGGACTTGCCGTTCATTTTCGGTGCTTGCATAAGTGTGACAGACCCTGTAAAGCAAACTCTAAAGGCTACCTTGGGCCAAACAAACAAGGTTTAACTATAGGTGGGCCGCAAAAAAAAATCAATATTAATAGAAACGTAGGTTTACTTACCTAATTACAGTATTTTCAACATAAATATATGCATTGTGTTTAATAATAGCAAAAAAGAGTATCATTAAAAAAACATTTAGCGAATTCTTCCTATCTTATTATAATTCTGCGTCGGTTATTTTATTATATACTAGCATTATTGCCCCGGTAGATATATAGATATAAAATTTTTCATGCATTCCATCAAAAAAATACTGGGCTGCACCCCCGCTCTTCGTGTTCATCTGGCCAGTTGTGTTTATTTGGGGAGCCAGGGCCAAAGGTCATTCCCAACCCTCTTCCTCCCGCGCATTGGAATTTGACCCCCCGTCACCCCCCAAACCATCTCTCTTAACGCAGCTGGTTGTGGTGAAGGGGCTCCACAGGTGGTTGCGCACGTCTTAGAGGCACAAAAATCATTAAAAAATTAATTTTAAAAAAAACTAATTGAGCCTCAAATTTCGTTTTTCCTGATTTAAGTTTCTCGGGTCCTAAACATTAACTGTGCCGAATTTGGTCCCGGTGGGTGAAACAGTCTATGATTCTATAGCGGACAAACAAACAGACGAGCTCTTTTATATATATATATATAGATTATTGTGTGCCAATATATTGGCCGGGCCGCAAAAATGTTCGTCGCGGGCCGCGAGTTTGACACCCCTGCTGTAGAGCTTAAATATTCCTAAAGTCGCTTATCTTTTGATCCAGTTTTATTTATCAATAAATATCGATTTTGGAAATGATACTATTCAGGTAAGGTACCTTTCATGTCGATGACGGAGGGTATTAAACTTAACTTGTATTAACTTTAGATATATATATATATATATATATATATATATATATATATATATATATATACCGTTTATTGTCGGCAGTTTTGGTGCCCTGTACGGCTTAATAGCCCCGAGTCCTCTGATCGGTTTTGGCTCTTGCTGTTGGGCACCACACTTCAGACCAAGGATTGCCTCGTACCCTCCTCTTGCCCCTACGAACCTCACGGAGGGCGTACAGATTTAACATGCCCGTGAGAGCATTTAGTGGCGCTTTTTTCGGGACTCGATCCGAGCTCTCTCAGTACCGAATCCCGATCCACTAACCATTAGATCGAACTAACATCAAAGGAAATAACAGAAAACTGGTAGATACCCGTCAAAACATGACGGTGTGGTGTCACTGTAGGTAGGTACGGCGACTCTCTCTGGGGCGTCGCTAAAAATTACTACCATGGGATCCATAACAAAGAAAGACAGAGTTCTAATTAAAAGCGAAGGCCAAATTTTTAAAACAAAAACTTAACAATTTATTAACAAAAATAATTAGCATTTAAACAGTGCAACATATTCAATTTAAAAAAACCCGTGCAGATTCACAACGTACGGAGCCTAGACACACATCCGCACAGCCCGCGTTCTCAAGCGTCTCTCCCTCGTGTCTGGATTTTTAGACGGGGTGGAGGGGCCGGCAGATTATCGGCTGACAGCTCTTCTTAGACGCCGAACTTTATTACCTTGCAGAAACGTTAAGATGACAGCTTTACTGGCTGCCTCTGTGGAAAAAAAACGTTTCTTAATCCCCCCCACGTGTTCCGAACTGGTGGGAACGAGCAACACATTCCTTGAAAATCACGCAGCTGTGTTTCAAGCTCTTGTGGGGTCTCTGGAAAAAATAAGACCCTATTTCCAGTACGCTACAACGGCTAGATAGCAAATGTACTAATACACAAATTATACTCAACACATCATCGCCAGATGTTGAAAATCATAATGACGCGCAGAAACAAATGAATGTGTTATTAATAAATGTTAAGCGGCCTCGTGCTTAGTGAGTATCTAAAGCCATAGTTCAATATGTCATTGAGCATGCGCAGAAAGCAATTTTTTTAAATTGTAAATGATCGCTCATTAAACGGCGTGAAATAAACAATTTCCATGAGGTTTAATCTCATATTTCACAAACATAATTATCATTAAAAAAATGGCAGAGAGAGATCTAGAGAGACTCCTCGGAATAAACGTCTTTATCATTAGAACATGTCACTGAGCATGCGCGGGAACAGTGAGTTTCTAAAGACAGATTGAAACATACCACTGAGCATGCGCGGAAATCAAATTTCAATTGTAAATTATAGCTCATTAATAAAAATTGTGGTTACAAAGACCAAATGTGACAAATCTACAGATTACAATCTTTCTTTTAAGACCAAAATTAAGTAAATTAATGCAGTCGTTTTCTCTCACGGACTGCCCAAAAAGTCGGCTTAGCAACTTAAATATATAGATAAGCAGTATTGTTATAAGTTTCAAATATTTGCTACTAGATGGCTGCAGTAGAAGGTTGCGTCACTATTTTTTCACCAACCTTCCATGGGGTTTTATTTTATAAATAGTATAAACACGAGAGCGGCCAAATAAGTTTTTGTTTTGTTCTGGTTTTATACAAGTTAACGTTAATTAATATTAACCCTACACTGCACGATTTTTTCTTTTACAACTATATTTTTTCTCATACATATTTGGTCCTAGATAATATTAAAAAAAATATTTAAAAAATCCTTTATGAATTTTTTTACTGTTTTTTGTCGAAAAATTGTGTTTGATGCATATATGAATCACTGTGCATTAAGGTGAAATTTTGCTATGCATACTTCAGGTTATTGGTGTCTTATATCTAAAAAATTATAACACTTTAGTACTACCGTCTAGTGAAGAAAATCGGAATGAAATAGATAAAAGGATTCATTGATATATGAACCAGCGTGAATTAAATGATTACTGAACTTTATGATTACTGAACTTTTGTTTGATAACACTAGTCAACAGTGAAAATGTAACAAGAACAAGGTAAGTTGTTCTGTACTAAATCGACCTGATCATGAAAACGACCATGAAAATCCTCGATTAGCTCTAGTTTTCGGTATATGAGGGGGGGGGGGCATATCAGTTAATGATAAGCATTTCCTTTGTGCCTTCCCAATATTGCCTTCGAAATTCCGCGGATGGTAAAAAACATGACGTTATCAACTTTCAAAAAAATGCTGGATGTATTGTTGAGTGTAGTCTATTTATAGCCTAAGTGGGGAAGGCAATGGAGGGGCGAAGCGTGTGGTGGCAGATGACTTTCATGCGTTGAGGCGCAGTTTCAGTCCAGTTTCCTTTCGTACCGGTTGCGTTCTTTGCATGTAAAGACATGATACAACAGTGCCATAATCGTGATTCATTTCAGTTTAAATTCGTGTGTGTGATTCAAAATGTGCAAACTCTGCTGATAATTTTAGCTATATTTGTGGACAGGTGACGTAAAAATCACAAAAGCTAACAATAACGCCAATGATTAAGAAGGCCTACAGCCTGTACTTTGGTTGTGGAATCGGAGACCAGGACAAGCCCCGGGCACCGCATATATGTTGCATTTCTTGTGTCGCTAGTCTTAGTTCCTGGTTGACGCATAAAAGATCATCAATGATCTGGAGATCATCAATGATCTGGAGAGAGCCATCAAACCACGTAAATGACTGTTATTTTTGTATGACAACTCTAGTCACTCATGGTATTTCAAAGAAGAAAAGGTTAGCCTTGACATATCCTAACATACCGTCGGCTATGCGACCAGTGCCTCATGGAGTCGGACTGCCTGTTACAATCCCACCTGAGTCTTATACAGTAAGTGACGACAGAGGTAGTGATTCTGGTGCTATTTCCACACCTTCAAAACAGAGTACACCGAAAGATCCTGATTTCTGGAGCAACGAGGAGTCAACACAGCAACATAAAATCACACAATGTGAGTTGAATGATCTGGTAAGAGATCTACAATTACCTAAAGTTAAAGCCGAACTGTTGGCGTCTAGACTGCAGCAGTGGAATTGTCTTGAGCAGACGGTAAATGTGACTGCGTTCCGTGACCGTCATACTCCCTTCCTTCAGCTTTTCAATAGTGAAAATAATTTGGTATTTTGTAGTAACATAGACGGTCTCGTGGCAGCTATGAAAATTGACTACAAAATTGATGAATGGAGACTTTTTATCGATTCATCAAAGTTAAGTCTAAAAGCTGTCCTTCTGCATAATGCAAATTTGTTCCGATTCGTTACGCAGCTTACATGAAAGAAACGTATGAGAACATGAAGCAACTGTTATGCACAGTAAACTATGACAAGTTTAAAAGGCAAATTTCCGGTGATCTGAAAGTCATTGCCATATTACTTGGTCTGCAACAAGGTTGTACCAAATTCTGTTGCTTTTTGTGTTTATGGGACAGCCGTGAAAGTGCACATCACTAGAGACAGAAGGATTGGCCCGTGCGTCAATCAGTTAAACCTGGAACACACAATTTTTTATATGAACCACTCGTCGAATCAAGCAAAATTATACTCCCTGCTCTTCATGTAAAACTGGGCCTTATGAAAAACTTGGTAAAAGCGATGGATAAGACTGGGGAAGCATTTTTGTATTTGTCTACAAAATTTCCATGTCTCAGTGAAGCCAAAATTAAAGAGGGGGTTTTCGTTGGTCCCCAGATACGCAAACTGTTTAAGGATGAACATTTCAATAATGTTCTCAAAGGTGATGAGAAGTTTGCCTGGGATTCCTTTGTTCAAGTGTGCAAAAACTTCCTTGGAGAGCATAAGGCAGAAAACTATAAGGATCTTGTAGAAAATCTTCTGCAGTGCTAGCTAGCATAGACTGGGGTGTAACATGCCTTTAAAGTTACACTTCTTACATTCACACTTGGACTTGTTCCCCGAAAACTGTGGTGCTGTTAGCGACGAACATGGCGAACGCTTCCACCAAGAAATTTCGGGCATGGAAGAAAGGTACCAGGGAAAGTGGAGTCAATCTATGTTAGCAAATTACTGCTGGACGCTCATCAGGGAATCACCAGCAACAGAATACAAAAGGCAGATTGCACCATCAGTGACCTTCCTCCGAGGGAGAATTACAAGTGCCACGTGATATATGCAGCTTTTAAGGGCAGTTCTGAAAAGCTTCAATAACTAAAAAACGAGAGCTAAACTTGCATTTTCATTATCATATCCGTGTTCAGAACACTTGAAAACATAAAGATGAACTGTTTTCATCAATGTTACAGAAAAAAAGTTTGTTGACTAGTGTAATTGCGATATCTTTTTCAATGAAAGCTCAACTTTTATTTAAAATGGTGTTTCTTGGTTTTTTTAAAAAAAAAAACTTGCAATTCGTTATGTATTTATCCTTCTCCGTATGTATTTTTCTTCGCACATTTTAAAATTTATTTTTCTTGTTGTATTTTAAATGAAATTTTACAGGTTATTCTTTGCTACAAGCGAGAACAATCAGGTGTCTCTCTAAACAGTCTTGTGATCAGTATGATGATATGCGATGTTAGTAGCACAATCAGAACCGTATTCGAATGGTTCTGGTGTTTCTGATAGCAATAATTTAAGACGTCGATCAGGCCCTGATTTTCCACTAGGCCCGGTAACCTAGGGGCCCCTGAATGTTGGGGCCCCCCCCCATAATTTTTATTTTAAAAGAAAAAAAATTCCCAATTCAATTTTTTTTTATTTTACCTTTTTTTTAATAGCAATTTTTTTACATATCCTTTCAAATCTGATTGATTGGTTCATCATATGTATGTTATCTATATATATAAAAGAGCTTGTCTGTTTGTTTGTCCGCTATAGAAGCCTAGACTGTTTCACCCACCGGGACCAAATTCGGCACAGTTAATGTTTTGGACCCGAGAAACTTAAATCAGGAAAAACAAAATTTGGGGCTCAATTAGTTTTTTTTTAATTAATTTTTTAATGTTTTTTGTGCCCGATAGAGGTGCGTCTACCCCCTGTGGATTCCCCTCGACCAGCTGCGTTAAGAGGGATGATTTGAGGATGACGGAGGGGGGGGAGGTCAGATTCCAATGCACGGGAGAAAGAGGGTTGGGAATGACCTTAAAATCAGACGAAGGTCCGCAGGCTCAAAGTTTCTTTCTTTCTTATTGTTTGTATATCATTTCAGTCGAAACGTGCTAAGCGCATTCTGTCTGGCCAGATGAACATGAAGAGCGGGAGTGCAGCCCAGTATCTTTTTGATGGAATGCTTGAAATATTTTATATCTATATATCTACCCGGGCAACGCCGGGAAATAATGCTAGTAGTGTATATAAGGGATTAATAAGTTTTTTTCTGGTTGCCATTGTATTGTTGTTTTAATGATGAAGTTAATATGTCGTATTGCTTTTTGTTATTTGATAATGTTCTAGACTTCTACGCTTCCAATAGCCAATTCTTGGTAAAGTGGTACTTTCACAATGATTCATAATTATTTTTTTTGTGTGTCAACATTGGAAATTTTACGCCCGCATCAGTATTAGCCCCCCCCCCCCCATCCCGAGTTGTGCCTATAGTCAAGAATTTTCTGAATCGGGAGAATATTAAAAAAAAAAGGAGTATAAGATCCTTTAATATTCTATGATCCCTTGAAAACTTTTGTTGATTATTTGCTATATTTTTTTCAATGAAAGCTTAACTTTTATTTTAAATCGTGTTTCTTGGTTTTTTAAAAAAAAACCTTATTTAATTAATAAACGCGGCGACTGACTTTTGTTCTATTGTATGCTTTTCCCATTGCGTAGAATTAAGCACGTGGAATTTTTTCTTTCTTTCCAAAGTATTTAATTAATAAAGGCGGCGACTGACTACTGAATTTAACATCCGGTAGTCAGTGCCGGTAGTCATGCTCCGCTACACTCATTTTCTTTCGCCAATTCTTCTGTTGTTATACAGAATGTTTCAAAAAGAATCATCCGAATTTTTAAAAAATCATAACTATTCATCTTTTTAATCCGTTTCGATGGAATAATGTACAGGCAGATAGAGGGAAATCTCGAGTTTCACGCAGTTGCCGACGAGTAGCGCTGACGCTCTTCCTTCGCCCGCCACTTCAGTGTTCGTAAAGATGGCGATTGCACGACGGAAATCGTTTTGTGTTCTACGATTCGCGAAGTGCGAGTCCGAAACAACTGTTCGGCGCGATTTCCGTCGACAAAACCCTGGTAGATGAAAGTTCCTACAGGGTCTGTCTACGAAGTAACGAGACTGATTCCATAAAATTCGTGTATTTGAAGATAATTTTGCAGACACTTAATAGACTTCAAAATAGCCTCCTCCTGCATTAATACACCGTTGCCATCGACTCTGCCACCCATTGATGCCCCCCCCCGGAAGTCTTCGACTGGAATGCTGTTCAGAACGCGCGTTACGTTTTTCAAGCAAGTTCTCAAGATTGTCTAGACCAGTGGTCCCCAACCCCCGGGTCGCATATTAACTACCTATACTCGAGTTCAAGCAATGGGAAAATTTCAAGCCCGCTGATTCGTTGGTTTCTTCCCGTCATCTATGACATCACTTAGCGCAACTTTCAAAGACTTGATATGGTGGCGCCATCTTTTCCTATGAAATTGAATCGTTCCATTTCAATGTACTATTTTGATTAAAACTTTTTTAGAGCGTATATGAATCAATCGTGAAATAACTCGAATATGATATTCTAAGTCGAGTTCCAAAAGTATATTTTTATTATGAAAAATACACTTAATTATTTAAAAGAAAACTTCTAACTTTGAACTTTTTATAGCAAGTTAAAGGAAACTTTGATGGAAAAAAACTTTTAAAAAAATTTAAAATACAGTAACCACCGCTTATAGTGATCAGTGGTTATAAGAATCAACCGTTTATAAGAATCAATATCGCGAACACAAAAACAAATGTATTATTTTCATGTTAAAATTTTCGCTTTAAAGAATCAGTCCACCGGTTTTAAGAATCAGTTTACACTCTTCGCTTTCCTTTCATTTTTCCAAAAAAGCCACCTAAACCCTCAAAAGGCACGAAGTTCTTTCTTTATTTTTTTAAAGAAAGATTGATAAGATGGGATGGAATAGAGTCATAAAATTCATCCTTTTCTTTGTTAGACATAACATAATAGTTTCCCCTTAAATGCTGTAGCACAACACTGTTCTATTAGCTTGACCCGAGGGCATTTTTACCCGTCCGGGTCCGATTTTACTTTTCTCCACTGACAAACAAAATTAGGGACTCTTTTTTTTCCCACCTCCCACATCCTGGTTGCGGCTTCCTGGATCCTGAAACACATAAATCTTCGGCGAAGTGTCCACTATCACTTAGTCAAACGTGACATTAGTAGATTCAGTACGTTATCAAACCGTGAAACGTAAGCTAGAAGGTGAATCTTGGTCTGAGACTATTGGTATTGAAAGAGGTATAAACAGCCTCCCGAAAACTTCATGACGTCAAACTACCATAGAAAACTTTTTCTTGCTCCCTTCCCGTAGTTGAAATATTAAAACTGTTAAGCAGGTATGTTGTAACAAATATTGGATTTTTTTTCTTCTCTTACTATAATCATGTGTATCTACTTATAGGTCTAGAAATGAAGTTGTATTTTTAAAATTATAAGAAATAATTTTAATAAAAGATAATTAACGTAAATTAAAAGAGTATTTTATGGTAAATTATCTAATATGTATATATAGGTGTGTGTGTGTGCCTGTCCAAAACCCTAAATTTCGGCTATAAGAATCAACCGCTTATAAGAATCATCAAAAACAGTAATAACAATCGTGATTCTTATAAGCGGAAATCACTGTATAATGGTAAGTACTTTGAAACTTTTATGAAATATGTAACTTTTTTTTTGGGGGGGGGGAGGATTTATTTTACTAGAACTTGGGTTTCGAAGGTCACGGTATAGGTAGTTAATATGCCCCCGGTCCGTGGATCAAATGGTACCGGGCCGCCCAGGGGACATTAAATTATTTCCATTTTATTTACCGTGGTTTATTTCTCTCGGGTTTGTGCTAATTTATACCTTTGTAACAGTAGAAATCTTGTAACTATTTTAAATTAGTTTATTGTTTTCAAGATTATGAATTAAAATTGCAGTCATAAAATTGAAAATGAATGCGCTTTCCTGAAAGAAAGAAACAAATAAATAAATAAAACGAGTTTTTTATTGAACAATAAATAAACGTAACGTCATTTATACATCAAAATTATAATAACATCAATTATTAAATCAAAACACTCAATAATTACAAGATAAAAAGAACTTTTTATATACCACGTTTTTAAATTTTCTGTCGAATCATATAAACTCGACAATTCTATGTATTAAAAAATACTTTTTAAAAAAAATTCTGATGAATTATCCCATCCACTCGAAAGAAAATGAAGTTAAATTGGAAGTTAACTCGCGTTTAACTTTTCGTTCCCGTCCCGGTCGATAGATGGCTGCTCCAGTCTACAAAACAAAATTAACCGAAACTGAATTCAATCCTGCTTAAAGATGGCTAAAAGTATTAAAAGAATGCATTGCCATCGTGTTCCGAGCTATTCTAAAAGTTTCGAATGTCTAGCTAGTCGGGAAGTTAGTTAAAAATCGACTGCAAGATTTGTACTGGACAAACACACACACAAACAAACAAGAAAGCGAGTTAATAAAAGCAAGGTAAAAATATAAACAATGAACGTCCTCCCTCTGCGGGCCGTGGTAAAATTACCAAACGTTGACCGGTCCGCGTCGATAGAAAGGTTGTGGAGCACTGGTCTAGACGATGACCTTTTCAGCTGCATTTTAACCGAGGGAATCGAGAAATGTCCGGCTGTACTGGTGGACCGGCGCATTATCGGGGTGCGGTTTGTGAGCAACCTTTGTAAAAATCTCTGTGTCCGGAGGACAACATTTGGACAATCATCCGATGATCAGAGTCCAAAAGCGTTTTAATTTTAGCCACATTGTCTGAACTTGACGGAAGCCCAGCGCGTTATTCATCTCTTCCGTCTTTGTGCCACCTAAACACTTGAAGAATCCTTCCCGTAGGCTCCTGTACCATACCAGTGAATATTCAAAGTTTTATTTCTTTCGTAAGCACAAACAAAACTATCTATAAACTTATTTTGCAGTATTATAAAAATATCTAACTACTTCAGTCATCTCCCAACGACTGTTACCTAACAAAGACCTAGTGCGTCTTCGGAGTCTCAATACACCCACGCACTGTATTCGTCTGCCCGACTCTCTCAAGAGCCAACAACCGCAGACTAAAAAAACCACACGCCTTCTCTCGCATGGACACAAACAGTATCTCCGACGTCCCCCTGACTTCTGCCCGGGACCTCGTCTCCGAACACCACACGAATCCCTTTTCAAGCCGGGGTCATTGCCCTACCCCCCCCCCCCCCCCCTGCTTTCTTGAGAGGAAAGTACAGGAACAAAACAGAAGGGGTTGACGACACGACATCTATCGAGTGTCTGTAAAATTATCTTCAAATAAACGAATTTTATGGAATCAGTCTCGTTACTTTCTGGACAGACCCTGTACCTCTCGGAGCATTAGGCGAGGGTATAAACAATTCCGAGACACGGGTTGTCTGTGTACGGAAGACAGCCGTGGAAGCTCGGTTTGGGACGAAACAGTTTGGGGCGAATTCGCCTACCGTGTAGAGATATGACTTGCATCCAAAGGTGGGCATATTGAACACATTTAATTTGGTTTGTAAAAAGAACTTTATGATTAGCCACGTAATATAAAATGAATTTTAAGTTTCTGTGTTCAATATTTTTCATAATATACTCATTTCAAATCGGGCGATTCTTTTTGAAACACCCTCTATTACGATTCAGTGCAGGTCATACTGAACTATAACTAAAGTGGAGCTTGCTTCCTTTTTTTTTTTTCAGTCAGCCGAGCGTTCAAAATGCTAAGAAACGTATGTATATATATATATATATATCTATATATATATATTGCCCCCCCCCAAAAAAAAACTCTGGGCTGGAGCCGCCCCTGGTACAGAGGTATGAGAGGAAAGACGAGACACCTATCCATATTAGTGTCGCGACTCATTTAGCATAATTCTTTCATTCTTCCGCCAGAGTACAGCGCCAATTTGGCTTATTTTTTAAGCATACGAAAAATACAATTTATTGAAAGGTATTTAAGTAGGGTTGTGGCATCACGATAGTTTGTTAAGGTAAATCTTTAAAATTACTATTGCTGAATTTATGACCAAGAAAGACAGAGTCCTAATTATTGCTAGCTACTCAAATTAGCTACGTAGGTAATTTATTGCTAGCTACGAGCATTGCATTACAACAAGTCGGTCGTCGCCACAATAATATTTTATCAAATAGTTCAAGAGGGGAAAAAGAACCGTGTCACACTGTATATTTTAAAAATCGCAAAAAAATTTGTGAATAATTGTCACTCTTTTCCTTTCCAGGTGAAACCACGGGATCGGCCAATAACGTGGTTCGACGCACAAAAGACTTGCAAGC